>VZRH01001001.1:2879667-3139692 GCA_013397555.1 Urocynchramus pylzowi | reverse complement strand
CCGGGGGCGGGGGCTCGGGCCGCAGCTGCGGGCGGCACTCGGGGCAGCGGGGCCGCGCCGGCACAGCCGCAGCTCGCACCGCGCTAAGCGCCACGGCGGAAACACTTTGACTTTATCCCTGCCGTGATGCCATGGGGGAGCCCCTACCGCCCCGCCTTCCTCCTCGCCCCGCTGGCTGCGGAGCTGCTGGGGGTTTTGGCCTTTTCGTCAAACCCCGCCGTCACCTCGGCTGCCCTTCGGCGGGAGGATGGGCGGTGATTCACGGGACGCTGCGAGGGCCGGGAGCGGAGCACGAGTGCGCTGGCGGCGTGCGGTGGCCCCGGCTGCCCCGCTCCCGGACGCCAGCCCGAGCGGGCACCCGGAGGGGCAGCGGAGGGGCCGGCGCTTGAGGGGTCGCTGAGGAACGAGTTGGTGAAAGGACGGGTTTAGGGGAGGCCGCGGGGTCTGCCCCGCGCCCGCAGTCACTCCGGCTGTAAAGCTCCACCTGAAAGGGTTCACGTTAGGACAGTGCCTGGTGGCAGCGGTCGCTCCCAGACTACGACGAGGAGGCAATTATTCATCGCTAATCTTTAAAAACAAGGCAAAGCCGCCCGGGGGAGTGCTCTGGCTCATGCAGCAGCAGAGGTGGCGTGCTGGGTCTGCGCAGCTGCCAGCGAGGGCTTCCCCGGTCTTGTGGGCTGCCTTTGGCCAGACCCTGTAGCAGCACCCGGCCCTTCCCGGGGATCCCGGACCCGGAGGGGCCATGCGATTTTCACATTTATATTGCCTTAATACAGGATACCCCTTTTAGCCTGCTCGTGGTACTGGTCTGTCCCGTAGTTTACGGAGCGTACAGCGGAGGGGTGGAGGTTGAGATCTTGCACCAGCACTTAGTTTTCAGTAAAATTGCAGAAGGCTTACTTATTTAATGGGATTTTAGAGGGCACTATAACATCTCCTCACATGCACAGTTAATACATTTGTCTTCTCTGGGTTACATTCAACGTTCTGCCTCCTCTCCAGATGGAAAAATAAACCGTCAAACAAGCAGGATCTTCCTTCACACAGGAAGAGACGCCAAGAGAATAGACTGAAACTTAACACCCTTACATGCAGAAAACAGAGTGCAGTCTCTCCTCATATCAACATCATGCTGTTTCCCCTGTTACAGGACCTTTGCCTTGCCTATCTTGATGTTATAACCTTAAACTGACAACTGTAATGGTTTGCTAAAGTTTTGATTGCAGACTGTAGTGCCATAGTATTAGCCCTCCACACTTGGTAGCTTTGCCTTGAAAATTATGAAGCACTTCCAAAGTAGTATTGTTGTTGTTCCTGTGCTGATATTTTTCAGTCTTTTGTATCAGGATATCCTGACTTGTTGAACAAAGGAGTTAAGAACAAAGAAATAGATGATGTGCAGTACAGTAGCACATCAACAGTACAGTAGCACACCAACAGTACAAGCACTGACAACATTCATACAATCTGTGATTACAGTTTTCTAGAAAGGCAAATTTTATTTGTTTTATTTTCATATGGCTTATTGTGATATTTAAGGTGTTTTATATTGGTGTGAGTATGCAATTACTCTTTAAAGCACTTTTCCTATCAAAGAGGGATAAACTACCCAACTGAAATCTGGAAGACTTTGAAGACTCTTTGCCTACTGAGCAGTTTAAACCTTACACCCCAACTACTTTAGTTTTGTGCAACAAGGAGTTGCAGTAACTTTTTTCAGCTATTGTTTTTCCTCTTTGTTTACCTCTGTGCTTTGTGGTCCCCACTGAGGCAAAGAGCAGAAGTGCCAGAGCACTCTGAAAGAAAGGCTATCCTTGTGGCAATTCCAGCTTCACTGAGTGCAAAAAGTGATCAAGAAATAACTGAAAGTGGCGCTTAGCACTGTGGTTCAGCTGCAAGGTGATGTACTGCCAAAGGTTGGACTCAATGGTCATGGAGAACTTTCCCAACCATAATGATTCTCTGATAAAAGATACCAGGCATTAAGGAAGGCAATGTATTCACCGATGTCCAGACTAATTTTTAGATGAATATCTGGAAAATTTAAGTGGTTAACAGAACTTAGCCACCAGCCCTCTTGATAGCAGCAGTAAAAATCATCTGAGATTTCAAAATCTACACTACCTTCTTGTGTCCTTAAAACTGTGAAAGGTTTTGAATCATTTGTAGTTGGGTCACTTAGGTAGATACCTTATAGTCTTACAGATAGGATCAAGATTAATTGTTGTATTTGTTTTCATTTACAGTTCTGCAGGTGCAAAGGATGAGGCCAGTCAGAAAACAAACTGAAATACATCCGTTGTTGTAGTATATCAGCATTTCAAGAAGCTGTATAATAAACCTAACAAAATGTATGTCCTTTTTCTCTTGTAAAATTACTGTCAAATGAAAACATGTTTTAGATAGCCTGGAGTTTTTGTTTTTGTTTTTCTTTCTGATTTCTGGCCAGTTTAAGGATCAGCAGTTGTGAATGAAAACAATATGTTAAAATTGTTGCTGGGCATTAATAGGTATGTCTGTAAATTAGTTCATCTTATTCTTAATAAACTTATGCTTCACAGTGTACTCCAATTCAGTGGTTACCTATCCTTAATTCATCCAAGATTTTGTTGTAACTGACTTTCTTTTCGTCTTTTTTATTATAAGAACGGAGCCACATCAGAGCTCCTCACAGGAAAGCCTGGAAGATCTGTATTTGCATATGAGGAGTTCTAGCACCAAAAATCAGCTGTAGCATCACTCTCAGAGATTTCTAATTGACAAAATGCTCAGATTTTTCAATTTCTCTGTTTCTCTGACTTCAGCTGTGCTGTGATGATTTACCTAGCTTGAAGATGTGACCTCAACATCATGCATACTCCTACACAGCAATGTACCCAGCCATTTGTAACTGCATTTTAAACAGTCCTTCAGCAAGCTTGGCTCACCTAAAATTTCTCTTTTGCACTTCCAGCCATATTTGAAGGAAATAGTTCAGCAGAGATGGATGGCTTTATTTCTATCAACTGCATTTCTCTCTGACTCTGAGTTAAAGAAGCTTAAGTGATTACAAGAGAAATATAAATGCATTAGCTCTGTCCCTCATTCATTCTGAGAAGCAATGCCAAAAAAAGGCAAATGGAGTCATCTGAAAACATGACAAGGCAGTGCTTATTTTCACAGGTAGACATGAGAACTGGAAAAGACTTGAGGAAAGGAATACTGTGGTGGGAGAAAAGGGAAGAGAGTAAGCTGACAGATTAATAGCTGGTGTTTCATAGTTGATGTCGCTTAAAAAAAAGTTTTGCTTGTTTGCTTATTCACTCCAAAGTTATGTACTAAGAGCAGCAGCAGCAGAATTGCATGCCAGATGGTAGAGGAAGTGCCTCGTGTATCTTTCCAGTCTACTGAAGCCTGCAGGGTTCTTGTTAACCCACTGCTCTGGTTTTCATTGCAAATCCTTTTCTTCCCCTTTTTTCTTTTCCTTCCTTCAAAGAAAAAGGAGGGAGGAGGGAAGATAAAAAAAATAAAGAAAAGAAAAAAAAGAAAAGCCATAGTTTAATCTGGCAATAGCACCATCCTTTTGGCTTTGAGCTACCCTGTCTTGTGCCAAATATACTGTCTCCAGCAGCTCTCCCACAACAAATCAGTCCAGACACACAAAAGCTGTAAAAAAAGAATGGTGAAGAAAGATCCTTGATTCTCCTCTTCTAGCCCCCCACAGCCTTTTCCTTTTGCTTCCCTCCTCAAGCTTCATTCCCAAGCAGTGCTTTCCTCCTTGCCAGTACTGTAAGTGATACTGGGACCTCCAGCCTGCAGCTTTGCTGACAGCTTCCTTAGAGTACAGGCGCCTTTGCCTTTCTGTATTAACAGGCCATTGTAAAGCAGAAGTTATATTCTATTATTCCTCCCACTTCCATCTGATAGCTGATGTTTGAAAAAATGGCTCATAAATTATTAGCATGGCAGAGTCATTACTTTTGGAAACTTTGCCTATTCTTTCAGCTAACCCACACCACTGCATTGTGTCAGAACTTGCATTTCCAAACAGATACCTAAAAAGATTTTATATAGTCTGCTTTTTCAGTATATTATTGTAAAAATTTGGGAAAATGCTCCCAATTTTTAAGTGATTCACAAACATTAAGAAGTCCAAATGTAGAGACCAGTTTCAAAGACTATCAGATACTGACTTTTAGAAAGTGTAAAGCATGTGTCTTTAGATGGCACTTATTAGTGCAATCATTTTAAATCAGTAGATGCTTATGAAAAGTATGCCTTTGTCTCAGTCCCAGGGACTGTAGAGTCATGCAGAGACAATAGGTGAGGCCATTGCCTAAAGTCAGAACCAGGAGATGACATCATCACCAGAATCAAGTTTTAGGAGGTTTCAGGGTGAGTTTAATGTAGAAAAGAAGATTGCAAGCACTGGGGCACAGTCCCTACACAGAAAGTTAAAAAAAAAAAAATATGCACATTTGCAAGGCAGCATAATCAGAGGAACAGAGAAAATAAGAATGCAAGTGGGTAACTTTTAAAAGGGACAAGGGAACAGAGTGCCTAAGAAAGTTGGAGAATATGACAGAAGAAACATAAGCAGGCGCAGTTATGCAGAATTTTTTCTAATAACCTCCTGGAAGGTTTCTTTCATCACTTTAAAAATCATAGTATAATTTTCTTATTCTTTGCCCCACATTTGTCTCGTTCCAGATGTCTGTTATTTTTAATGTCATTCTTACTAGTAAGAACAATAACTCTCATTTACTGCTATCATTGCAATTACTTCATTAAATATGAAAAATTTTATATTTATTTGAGGACAGTTGCTGTGTCTTTGCTCTAAAGTGGACATACCAAAATTTCTAAAATTTATCTCAGAACATTTTCCCAACCCTGAAATTATTTTAGTATTTTTACTACAAATTCTCAATAATTCACTAACTTTTCTTTGATGTGTACTTAAGGTACACAGTAGAAGATTATTTTTGCCTGCTACCAACTCACTGTCAAGAGCAGTGAGCTGAACTGCTAAGACAATGGTACAATTAATTAATTAATTAGTCAATATTGCCTGAGCTTTCCACAGCATCACACCCTGAGAGCCTCACCTACTGGGAAATGTAGAAGACAGGCAGTAGTGTTCTGTGGGTTCATAAACTGTTGGTTGTTTTCATCAGTTAATCAGATTCCTTGGAAAAAGTTTCAGGAAATGGTGGAATAGGATTGTTTGAGTTCTGTAGGGCAAGGAGAAAATGCCTTTTTCATTCTTAGAGAATAATTTTTTAGGATTAACAATTTGTACTACTGACTAAGCAAAAATGCTTGCAGTAAAAGAATAAACAGAAGTCCATAACTAATTGGAAACAGTGAGGTGGTGTAATATTTCCTTTGCTTGCTCAGGAAAATTAAAAGTTCAGCATACTGAATCTGATGAATCAAATCTCCCACAGTAAACAGCAAAATTCTATGTGGCTTTAAAGGAAATAGAAAATAACAGAAAATAGACTCATCTCACCTTAATATACCATAATAAGGAAATAATAATGATAAACTGAAAGGGAATTGAAAAGGGAATTGCCAGCAAGATATTTAATTGCGTTGCACAATGTATCTGATGGACTCTGTTAGTTTATTCCCTCCCTTAATTCTTATACGCAAACAAAATTTACCCGATCCAAGGCAAAGTTAAGGGATTTTAAAAACACTCATTGCCTGAGTTTACAGAGTGCTCACTGTAACAGATGCTTAATGATGGACTAGGCTAATGGAGTGGGAGGTTAAGAACACTGCATCAGCTTGAAAATGTTGGTAAAAATCAGGTAGGTGGAAAATAATAACCTGTTATTTGGGATGGTGGACATGCTAGTAATCATCTTTATGAAACATCCCTATGAAAAGGATAACCTCTGCATCCCACAGGATTCCCTTAAGGGAATACATGAAAAAAAAGCTGAGTAGAAAAAGGAACTAACCATGTGAGAGACACCTATCCCTTAAAATACATAACTAATAGCAAGTAACTGTATGGTCTCAATGAATTCAAAGGGATTGCTGCCATCTTTAAAGCTAAGCATGTGCATAGATATTTTCTCAGTTGGGACCTATGTATCTAAAAATTATTGCAGCAGTTTGAAAGATGAGAGATGTGCCACATTTGAAATGTTTCTTCTGTCACCTCTCTTAATGAGATGGTGTGGGTGGCCACATGGCCTGTGGTGTCCTTGCCCCTTATGGTATTCAGAAAAGACTTGTGGCTATGATTTTGTTTTTCTGTCTTTTGAAATTATAAAAGTGAACAGCTAAGAAATCTGCATTAAGTGATAGCTAGTTTAAACTTTTTGTCAAAGAAAGCTTATACTGTAAGCTTATACTTTATTCTTATACTGTAAGAATAAATGGAACAGAAATACAAGGATAAATACAGATGAATAACAGTGCTTGCTCCCTCATTTGTAAATCAGATATCACAAAATATGATAACTTTGTTTTTCCTTTTTAATTTTTAAAATGGAGATTAGCATTTAACTTGGAAAAGAAGCACCATTTTAAATAAAATTAATGCATGTTTCTTAACTTTGTTAACTTGTTAGGTATTTAATGGCTGCACATATTAATATTGCAGAGTATCTACTCCTCATTATTCTTCAGTCGTTATCTTTCTGACTTTAATAATTAATGGTGAATTTAGCTCTTTGTATAAACCCATTTAGACCTTATAATGAGCATTAGGATTGCATAGGTGCAGACCTTTCCCAGATTTATTCCTATTTGCAGTGCAAGAGTTAAATAATACAACTGAATTGCATTTTGTCTGATTCCATTCTGGTTGCAACCTTATGACTGTCTCTGACTAAATAAGCTTGATACTTTGGTCATGTTGAATAGCTAGGCCACTAAATATTTCAGGTTAAATATCTCCAATACTTGAGTACCATACCTACACTTCTGCTCAGGTAGTATTCACACTTTGTGCTTCTTTATGCTGCCTGCACATCAGCATTCCAATGATGTGCATCTCCCTAAGCTGACATTATTTGCCCTCTCACAGAAGTCCATGGCTTCCTTTCCCTCTTTGTATCTTGTGTGACAGCAGTGGGTGCAGCTTGCCATGGGGATGGACAGGAGATGCAGCTGGGAAGTCATGGGAAAGCCCTAACAATGATGCAGAAATATCCTAGTGATAGACTAAACTCCCTCTGACCTAGTTTCTCATGACTGCAAAATCAGGCCATATTTACTGTAATCAAGCTCTTTGCATTTCTTACAAATGCATTTGTGTAAATGTAGCTCCACTGGGCTGAGCAGCTTTGGAAATATGCTGTCACCCCTGCCCTGGGATTTTTTTACCATGCACTCAAAACCCACTGATAATCATGCAAACACATGTTGGTTCTTTTCTCCACTACAGATTCTTCTAGAAATATATTCATACTGATGAAGCAGCGGAAAGAAAAAAATCTGAGTAGATAGCCTAGGAGGAAAAGTTCCCTCCACTAGATCTGCAGATGGAAGGAAGGCTTTCTGGAAAACCTGTTTCTCTCAGATGTATTTGGTCAGGTTGCTCTCAGTAATGTAGTTCCAGCTGTATTGTGCTTTCCAAGATATCCTGACAATGTGTAAAGCCATAAATGTTTTCTAAGATATCTGTTACATTTTTTTTTTCCAATCCAGGAAATCACACATCATTTTTCCAGGCTCTGCACAGCTTTTTTGATAGCAATAATAATTTAGATACACAGCAATTGTAAGATTTAAAAACCACAAATGCTTAGTAAAAGAAGAAAGTATTCAGGTTATTTTGAAAAGACGGTCATGAAAATACTGTACTATATGCAGATTTTTCCCAGACCTTAGCCACATATCGAAATGTGAGCTTCGGTCATAGTATTGACATCTATAAATATCTCCTTCCATGAGTAACAGTGCAATTACATAAGTTTTCAGGTGGGACTGCCAGTCAAAAGTTCTGTCTCCCTTCCACCACCTGTGGTACTAGGAACTACATTTGCTTGTGCTTTTTTTCTGAGGTTTGCAATATTTTCAAACTATTTTTCTGAGGTTTGCAGCATCACGTGCCAAATCAACTAAAAGGCATCACTGGCTACTTCATGTTACAATTTTAAGATTTTTGGGTTACACTCTTTAGCTGGCCATCTACTAACAGAGATCCTCTAGAAACAGCAAAACCATTTTCAGCCACCTCGGGTTGGGATGAAAGCTAAACATAAGAGTGCTTGGTCCCACAGTCAGTGTCTGCCAGTTGCAACCTGAAGATGCTTAACTCAGAAACCAAGCTCAGATCCTTAGAAAGACAGGTGCCAT
This sequence comes from Urocynchramus pylzowi, assembly GCA_013397555.1. Lineage (NCBI taxonomy): Eukaryota > Metazoa > Chordata > Aves > Passeriformes > Fringillidae > Urocynchramus > Urocynchramus pylzowi. The sequence continues at coordinate 3,131,391 of VZRH01001001.1, read as the reverse complement.
TTTCTCTGTTTAAGCATGGGCTTGTCAAACAGTCACCCTTTTATTGGAGTCTGTGGAGTTCTGATCACACTCAGAGAAGCTGACTCTGAGTCAGAGGAGATTGCTGTGGGTTTCCATCAGCCAAGGAAAGACAATTTTGTTGCTCAAGGGAGCACTGAACTTCCAGGGACAATTTTGCTCCCCAGTTCTATATTCACTATCCATACAGCTCTTGAGCACTTTGAATAGTGGAGATTTTAGAGTGCTTGTTACTGTGTCCCAGAATCAGAGTTGAAAAAAAAAAGTCCAAGCAATGGCCTAGTCTATCTTTTCACTTGTTTTTAATGGATTATTGTGAATATACAAAATAAGTAAAATGGTTTATGTTATTTTTATCAGGAACTTCTTATGCGCTTCAATGAAACCCATTACATAGTTGTTGCTGGCTTTTTTTAAAGTATAATATCAATGTTCAAGTAATACCAGATGAAACTGATTTCAGCCACCACTAACTCTGGCATTTCAGAAAGGGAAAGGAATCCTTCAGTATTTCCAACTTCAGTTGGAACATTGGCACAGGAAACACTTTAGCAGGGCTAGTGTGCAAGGAAGTGATGTAACTTCTACCAAATTTTCTCACTGTGTGGAAAAAAAAAAATCAACCATCACTAGGCCTACTACCCTGTTAAACCACTAGTTTCCTGCCCCAATGAATTGAAAAATGAAGTGCATCTTCTTTGCTGATATTTGCAGTCTACATCGGCTGTTTTCTTAATGATTAAATATCAGATTTCCAGCTATGCCGTAACATGTGCTTGTGCAAGTCCAATAGGAAATACTTATTTAAGTCTCATTTTGGCCTGAACATAAACTTCCCTTTCTAGTCATATTAGAAACAGAAGTGTGTGCTGATCAAGGACTGCCTATTGGTTCATTAATGTATTATTTTAAAAAATCCTGGTTCCTTAGTTCAGAATACAATTCCTAAGATAATGGTAGTAATGTTAGCAGTAGCAAATTGGAAAGCAAAATTTGTTTCACAAAAATGTCAGATTTTTTTTTTTACTATAAGTTAGAAGTTAAAACCAAATGTCCATCAAGCAGAATTTAAATTTTTTGCAGGAAATGACTTCTGAGAAAATATTTTTTTTCTTTTGATGTAGTGAGTATTCTGTTGAGATAACCTCAAAAAATTGCAATATAATAAGAGATCCTATAACCTGGTATTTGAATAACATTTAACCTGGTATTTGATTAACATTTGAATAAACATGTTAGAATATTAAAGCCTAAATAAATTAACAAAATAATAGTGAAGAAGATTACCAGAAAAGGTCAGAATGCCATGCTAGTTGTTTTCTTAACAAAATGAGAAACAGGAAGCAACTTTTCCCTTATAGGAAAAAAGTGCTAATAATTTATTAAAAAAAAAAAAAAATACTGCCTTTTCTAAGGCAGTATAAATCCACTGGAGAAAAAAAAAAACAAAAACAAAAACAAAAACCAGCTTGCTGGAGCTGTCTTATCGAACATTTTGTCTATGAGTGTGTGGAAGCCTGAGCAAGCATTGGACAATGTGAATGCAAGAGTGAGGATGGGTTTGAGTAAAGAGCTCAGTGGCTTGCAGAGGAAGACCTGATAGCATCCCTGTAGCTCTCAAATATCTTTCAACCAGTAGTGGTAAAACCCCCACTTTGGTGGCTCTGCAGTTGTCGTCCTTTCCTGTGGCTGGGACCAATGTACTGTGATAGAGGAACTGGCAGAAATTTTCCTGTTGAAGCAAGGTGAAACAGTGAAGAGATATACAGGAGAAAATTCATGGTAAAAGAGAACCATAGAATAATTTGGATTGGAAGGGACCTCTAAAGGTCATCTAGTCCAAAGCTCCTGCAATGAGGGGGGGACATCTCCAACTAGATCAGCTTGCTCAGAGGCCTCTCCAGGCCAGCCTTGAATGGTTCCAGAGGGGGGGCATCCACCATGTCTCTGGTCATATGCACCTGTAACTATATATACCTTCAGTGACTGATAGCTATTTAGTATGGCTAATTACTTGTATTTTACTAAAAAAAAAAATAAAATGAAATAGCAGACATTTATTAAAAAGGTTATGGTTGTCTAGATAAGATAAGAAAAATATTAAGCTCATAGTTTATATATTTAAATATGAAAGGTAAATAGTAGTTTTATTTAACATGTAAATCAATTTTTGGTTATTTTTGTCATTTCACTGCAGCATAGAGCCAAATATAACTTTTCTAATAGGTTTTTTTTTTCTTTAATACTAAGTACCAATATATTTTAGTGTGTATGTGGGAGTACAAATCATTCAAATTAGATAATGTGGTAACAGATGTCTGTGTTATTTGAGCCTTATTTTGCTAGATGTCATACAGACAGGTTGTAATTATCATTTAAAGGTCAGTGTAAGAAACAGGGAGGCTTTCACAACGCCAACTAGTTTACTTAGCCTTCTACTCTGAATCACTGCATCAGAGAGTCTATGTCTTCCCTCTGACTCAAAGAGGAACCATGGGAAAACAGCTAGACAATTTAACCAGCCAAATTTTGTGCTGATATTTGGGTAAGCTAATTGTACTCTAAATTATAGTAATGGACAGTGGAGTAGCATTTGAGACAGACCAACTGTCCTAAATTGTAACATTTGCTGTTAAAACATTGTGTAGTAGAATTTGGCATACATCCAAGCAAACAAACTTTCCATCTTTTTGTTTTGATGTTCAAAATGTTCCATTGCTTTATAAATAAATAAATACTGGAGTAATCTGTGCACCCCAGTTTCTGCTGAGATCAGAAGTAGGACAAGAATGGTGCAGAAGGCACTTCCAGGGAAGAGAATCTCATGAGAAAATTCCGGTCTCAGGTTTTCTGCCTAAATTCCAAGATACTAAGATAAATGGAAACATTCAGAATTTGATTTTTTTTTTTTAATAAAATGCCCTCACCAAAGCTTTTGAGGTTTGCCTGTTATCTACTAAATGTATCAGCAGTATTGCTTGAGAAGTGTTGATTTTGAAAATTCAGTCTCTGAAGCTCAAGAATACAGTAGTAGTTATGGCTGTGTGAATATCTGTAAACTAGCACAATAACCAAAACAGTTTTGTTTTTACCAGTTCTCATAATATCTATTCTTATTTAAGGAGTTCCACTGTATTGGTGGCATTTCATTACTTCCCCTCTCCCACATACTGTCCTTATGAGAAAATAAAGGAAAATGAGCTGTGCTTTCCTAATGGCCTTCCATCTCTACAAGTGTCACCTGAAGAGTATCCAAAAGATCTGTCACAAATTACACATATTCTTGAAAATTAATCTATTTCTTTTCAGAGCAGATACAAACTCAGCTCTCTGATCTGTCACAATTCTTGTGTGATACTAAGAAATCAGTATGGCTATATACTTTATATAAATCACTTTTTATAAATCACTTTGGCTATATCTAAGCTGCCTAAACTTTGGAGTTCCTCATCCTTCTGTGGTTGGCAATGTGAGACAACTGAGATCTAGAGCCTGTTCCTTGTTTTTCTCTTGCCTCCCAGTGTCTCTGTGAAGAAGTCCAGGGATGTAAGCTGAAAAAGCACCATGCTGCACTGGATAATGGTGGTTGATAAGGAAACCAGAGCTAAGTTCTTTGTACCATCTGTCACAATGTATACATGAAATTATTATCTTTGGGTAATATGGGAATAGGGTTAACTTTTTTCAAAGGAAAAAAGTAATGTTAGGAATAATGAATCTCTAGTATACTGTAATAACAGAGGCCTTACACCTCTTTCTAAATACATTTATTTTGAAGACTCTGTCTCAAACATAGTTGTATACATATAGTTTAACAGTTGGACTTGATGATCTAAGAGGTCTTTTCTAATCTAAATGATTCTGTGGTTCTGTGAACCTGGACTATCAAGATTTATAGCTATCTAGTCACCCTCAGGGCACAAGTGCAACTGGCAAGACAGTACAAATAACAAATGCAAGTTGAAATGTAACCCTGTTAGCCAGGTTCAGATATGGTGGTGTTACTCCCAGGGAGTCGAGTAGGAGTTCATCACTTTGCAATGTCTGTGAGTCATGCCAGGTAGCACTGGCAGCCCTGCCTGGCCTTGCCAAGTGCCGTGTCCCCAGCTGACCTGACGGCTCGGTGTGAAGGACACGTGAGGAGCCTTTCCCTGGGCCAGCTGGGTGCAGGGAGGCGGTACTTGCAACCACCCCTAAAGCCCTCAGCAGCCACAATGTTCAAGTGGTGTTATTGCTGTCTTTTTGTCCAGCCCAGATCTGGTTGGGCAATTATTATTGACAAGAAGCGTCTTGCATCTTTAGTTGCTTTTGTTATGAAGAATATTTAAAAGGGTGATTTTTTTTGGGTTTTTTTTGTGTTGTTGCTCAAAATAATTTGATTATTTGTGTTTGATTATTTGATTATTTGTGTTGTCTTGCCAATAACTCCTGGGCTATTAGGTGAGGGTACCGTTGCAAACTATGGGAATAGCTGTAAGCTCTGTTGTTCACCCATGACTAATACTGAAAAGGGTTGGATATCAGTGCAATTTCTATCTATGGAACTTGAGTAGATGATGAGCAAAAATTTAAAATAATGTTGTGTCCAAACCAATATTTTGGTCAGAGAAGTGGGATAAAGACCAATCCTTGGCAGAACAGTGGGATAAACACCAATACTAAGAATCATCTATCATTGTCACAAGTAACAAAGTCCACAGTTACTTTATCCCCTCTATGGTCTGTGAGGAGACATTTCCCTTAATTTAACACAGGGAAGACTACTTACCTAATTTATCTTTTGTTCCAGTCCTGTCGTGACTGGCGGATCAGCTGAAGGGTTGCAGCTGGCAAGCACAGCCCACATGTACAGCCTGGCCCAAGCTGGGCAAAGCCGTGGGCCTGGCTGGAGACTGAGAGGCTTTGGAGGTGAAATGTGCTCAGAAATTTCCCTGTCTGGCCTATCACCAGCACTGCATACTGCAGCACTGAAATCAGCTGCAACAAATGCTTGCCTTCTCACCTAAATACCAAAAAAAGTGCTATTGCTGTTGAGATGAGCCAATTCACTCTACTCAGTAAGAGAAGGGATGTGCATCTCTGAGAGGAGCTGGCACTTAAATGTGTTTCAACATGAGCTACACTGGATGAAGAGCTGTGAAGCAGTAAGAAAGGGAGGCACAAATTCCTGTGTGTGATTTCTCTGTTCTGGATGTGTGTGGCCGTGGGTGGGAAGAAAATCTTCCCATCCCATCTGAAAGTAACAGTGTTTTGTTTGGGAGAAGAGCATAGACTTTGGAAAGTTGTTGTTCTGAATATCTGTAATTAGTTTTTCTGCATTTCTTTCACATGTGCCATTTTCCACATTACTGAAGATACTTATTTTTTTGTTCAATTTTGCTAAGAATTTACATTAAACTTCTCCAATTTTACTGCACTAAAAAGCATTTAAATGTATAAAATCCCTTTTCATTATGAATCTATAGATTATAAAACCTAGAAGCTGGTTTCCAAAGAGACTGCTGATTTGGATGTCCAGATTCGGGACAATCCAGTTAGAAGCATCTACAATTAACTAATTTTCATGATCTAATTAATAAGTATCATTTCACTAAAAGGGTATTTCTTTAACATATTGCATGTTGGTATGTTGGTATCATAAAATCATAGCCTGAGGTTTTAAGTTACGATGGAAAAGATATAATAGCAGAAGAAAAGGTATCATCATTCCTTAAAGAGCTAAATTGCCTTTTAAAATATGTGGTATCATGTTTCTTGGCTGGACTAATTCCTCCTGTGTCATGGAATATTATCTGCATTCTCAGAGCATGTCCAATTGAGTGATTTTTCTCTTTTATACCATGTAAAATGCCTTTTACATAGACATTGTATTGCATTTGCTTAGTACTGCAGAATAAGCATTGTACATTTTGTGTATTCCCTCTAATGCACGTGTACGTGGACTAGGCATGCGTGCAGACATAGCAAAGCAAGCCAACACTCCCACACATGCACTTCTGGGACATTTAGAATTAAAAACATGAGTATTGGGCAGTGTGAGACTCCATCTCTACACCTGCATTACCTATGATCATTGTTGAAAAATTAAGGTTGCAACCAAGTGTTTAAAAATATCCTTAATTAGTCTATAATCAGAACTGGCTGCTTTTAAATATGACATGAACTGGATGTCTGACTTGACATACATATAGGCCCTCTCAAAGTCTTACTGGCCTCTCTCATTCCCATTCCTCCACACAGAGGAGGAAACTCTTGAACTAGTCATCCTTGGGTCCCTTCTAGTTAACCAACAGAAACAACTTATTTGATTCAGAGGAGGTATTTACATTGCCACACTTTATTTTGAGAGATGAAAAGAGCTGTCAAAATGCCTGTGTCTTTCTGCTGACTGACAGGAAGCCTCATATATAAACATTCTTACTGTGGACATATCAAGGTAAAAAAGAGGTAAGGGGAAAGCACACTGCTTCCCTGGCCATGCAGCGTGCTCTATGTGAAGAGAATTTACTGCCCTCAGGATTGTGCAATAACAATTCCTTCTTTAGAGCTCAGATTGCCCATTTGTACTCTTCAACCAAGACCTTTCTGTGCCTTATTGGCTCCTGCTTTCTTTCCTTTTCCAAGATGAAACTTCTTCTTAAGCAGTAATTGAATAGAGTGAGAATATATTTAAAGACTTCAGAACTAAGAGTTTCTTTATTATAAAGTTCCATAATTTTTTTTGTACATTCATTTTGTATGTTTGATCTAGGCATAAAACATGACTAAACAAGCCTAGGAAATAAATGAATATTGATATTTTGGCTTACAAACTTTTCCTTACTTCACTCACCCAAAACAATATAGAACTTCAGCCAGGGTTATCTATTTCTATATTCAGCCTTTGATGGAAAAAGAGGTTACAAATATTAACAGATATTTCATAATGATGACACAATGAAATGAAATACCTCCAAATAACTCCAGTAGGTGTTAATTATTTTTTTCCCCTATATAAGCCCAAGGAAATAAAACAAATCCCATTTAGATAGGCCAAGTTTTAGGGGACAGTTAATGACAGAAACAGTAATGACAGGAAAGGCTACCTCAAAGAGCCCGAGTTCCACATCAGTAACAAACTGTTACTGATGAATCAAGAAGATAAGACTACCTTTACGGACAAACGGGAAAGGGTCTAAAAACAGATATTCCTGTTAACAATGGGAAAATATCTGGAGAAAAGCCAAAGTCTCGTTTATTTGTGCAGCCTTTAGGGAAGAAAGTATAATGTATGGTTGCCACATTAGGAATATGAGAAAGCAAATTAGTAACTGAGAGGCTGTTCAAACAGAAATCTATCTTAAAAGGTAGTGTGTATGATTTCTAGGATTTGTACGTGATGAGGCTTTTGTAATGCTTATGTGGATGGTTTGAGGATGTTTATAAAGAGACACACAAAAGTGGGTTTTAGCATATGAAAGAGAGAGAACACAGTAGGGAATCTGACTTCCTGTCACATAATTGAGCAAAGTATTGAAGGAGAAGAGGTATATCAATTTTCTGGTGGTGGGAGATGAGAAGGAGAAGGTTGCTGGGATCTGAGCCAGAGGAATTTGTTTGTTACAACCTTGCAAGATTCCATGTGTTTGTTTCCCTGGGGGCAGGAGCTAAAACCTGTTGTGATGTGATAGTCCTTGACTTCCTGGAAGCAGCAGATAGCCCACCACATGACTAATAGCCTCAGCACACTGGGGTGGCCAAACCACCCACCTCCTACAATCTCCTGCCAGTCAATGGGCAGTGTGATAAAAACTTCCACTACAATTCCAGGGGAACCATTGGGACTGCTGGGACTCAGCACTGACACAATTTTTGGAGAGGGATGGATGGTTGAGAGTTTGGTGAGGACAGAAGTACCAGACCGCCTAGGTCTCATGACAGCCCAGAGTGAGCTGAAAGCGGCAAATTCAGGCACAATTAAAAGAGAACCCCACAAGTTGGGTTGCAGAACATCAGTTGGAATTTTTGCTGCCTTGTAGGATGAAATTGGCCAACCTGCAGACAGAACTTGATGGCGATGGAAGGTATTCACTGCAGCTGCTCTCTGCTGGCTGGAGCTAGAACTAGACGCCCACAGGCGCGGGGAGATGTATGTGTTCCTTGCTTTTGTCAACTGATAACTTCCGGGAAGATGTATGTGTTCCTTGCTTTTGTCAACTGATAACTTCCTGGACTTCTGCACTGGGAGAGTCTTAAGTTTTTACCTCACCATAAAATGAAATGCCAAGAGCATCAGGTCTGTAATTTAACAATAATCATGAAGCCAGTAAGTGTAGCTTTGTTTAAGTAAGACCTGGTTAGGCCACATCTCTTAAAAGTAAATGAGAAGGAAAGATTAAAGTGGGTTCAGCAGCAAACAATTATCTTTGACCACATGTTATCAACTAGATGGCCTTATGCCTTTAAGTCTAGGTTAATTACGGTTTTTTCCAACAATATCCAATTACATGACGAATAACCTTGGCATCTAAGGCAGGAACCTCTGATATGCGTCACTTCTTACCTCAAGAAGACTGTTTATCAGAGTTATCAGTGCTGGCTGCTGAAAAATCAGCCTGCTATTGTTACATTCCCATTCAGAGCACGCTGTCTTCCAAAACATCCGAGCAGACCTGACAGACTGATGGCTGAGAGTGCTTTGACATACTCTGCCAGAGGGAACTCCTGGGGGGAATAAGCCAACTGCATTCATTGCACTTCCTCCTTTGTAGAGCGTGGTAACGTAGCTGGGGAATCCAGGGGAAGTCTCTTCTGTGAGAGACAAAGCAGCAAGTACATATTGGAAATATTCAAGTCATATTTCTGCATTGCACTTATTTTACTCCAGGTTTTTGTTAGGCCAGTGGTTGCAAATTACAAGGGGATGCATATCTTACACTGTGGAAAAAAAGGCTTTTATGTACAGAGATCACTCCACAAAGAGAGAAGCATTCAATGTTTGACCAGCCTTAGATCCCACAAGCAACAAAGACTGAAAAGCATTATTAGAACAACAAGTGTTACCAATAAAATGCTTCCTAAGAATAGATTAGAAGGTGATGTAGTTTGTATAGTAACATCTTGTACTGTCTTAGAATAAGAAGAGTCACTTTAAATTGGAAAACAAAGGCATGGACTTCATTTCAGAATTGTTTGGGATATTCATTAATAGCAATGGCTATTTGATGCATATGATTTATTTATCAATTTAGCTATATAATGCTCTAATTAACCTGGGATTTGCACTTATTATATATATCTTGTTTGAATCTTTGGTTAATGCTTTAGAAACATCTACTGTCCCAAAGAAAAATTATCTTCCCAGCACTTTGGCAGAAAAAAATAAGCCTTTGACTCATAGCTAATAAAACTTTTGTTAATAATTAAAGACTGTTGATGATTAGAAGCAGCCTGCAGCTGCTATACATGTATAGCATGTACATGTACATGCTATACAGATAAGTCTGTGTTTCTTAGTGATTGTGAAAACATAGCATAGGTCATCAAGAAGTTATGGACTAGATCCAAAAAATATTCCTGAGCTGCGATTTTGGAATTTCAAATAGGATTTTGTACTTGCTTACATGCAAGGATAAGACCCTGAAAACTCCCATTTCACTTTTGTTTGACATTGAAAATGCTTCAACACTCTGCCTGGTGCAAATTTCTTGCTTTGCTTTCTTGCTTTCTAACTTTAAAACCCAGTTGGTTTCTGAAACATTTGAGTGAGAGCATACTCAAAATAACCTCAGATTGAGATAGAGCTCAGAAGCCACTGCTGCTTTCATGTTTCCATCCTATTTGGATCCAGATTTTTTTTTTTCTCCAGAAAAGAACACTTTTTCTGGAGTTCCCTTGGGTTCACTCCACTTGGTGTTCCCAGTATCTGCCAGGTACAGCTCATCACAAGCTCTACTGGTGACCACTACAAAATAGGACCAAGAGGAAAAGAGATGCCTTTTCTTTATATAAAAATAAAACTGAGCATGGAATTTATATATCAGTTTATCATTTATAAGGGTTATCCATAACTTGGAGGAGAAGGTTAAATTTCACTGTCTGCTGGTGGTAAGGCTTCTTCCACAACTTGTAGCTCCTAGCAGAACACCTTGCCTGCAGCATTAGGTGTACTGAGCAGGAACAGCCTGTCTATGCAATAAAGAATTCAAGGTTAGTTGTGTATGTGTGTGCAAGTGTGAAATGAGTTTGTAGTGTAATGCTTTTGACATGCACCTAGGATGAGGCAGAATGGAAATCTTGTCTGAACTTCATAGTCTTCTTGGGTTTTATTACATGACTTCCATGGGGGACACCTAGTCCAGAGACCACAGTTTAGGAGTGCTTCTTCAGAAGTGTGTGATTTTAACTGGAGCAGATTAAGCTGTAATTTAAAAATTTAATTTATTTTTGGCTTTTAAAGTCAGCCTTTTTTATTTAAGATTTTTTTTTTTTTTAATTTTAGATTTAAAGAAGCTTTACAGTAGCTCTTTATGGTTAAAAATTTGGTCAGGTGCTTGTGAACCAAAAGGAATGACTGAGAATCCTCAAGTGAACAGGGACTGTTTGCAATGAGTTTGTTCATATTCCTTTTCTAACTGGCTGATAAGCTACATACAGATGCTTTCAAAGTCCCACTAGGACTGAAGTGACTATTTCAATACTTAATAACTTTAAAAGACTGAACTTGCAGTTTTCCTGTTCCAGTGTTGCTGCTTTATTTCGTGGATACATATTTGAGTTCCCCATTTGAATCAACATTTGCACTTCTGAGGCAGACTCAGACTCAAATTGCTGTGATGTTTTGCCTCAGAAAAATTACAAATAACTTGCCACAAAGTCTTGCATTACACACCAGCCAGCACTTTAGGGTAGCTTTATAATGACAAGGAAAATATAGACAAAGAGCTGTTCTACCAAGAAAAATGCATTCATTCTGGTGGTCTGGCTTCAGAAACTTGATTGAAAACAGCTTCTTTGTTGGTTTGTTTTTGCGATAGTCAAAGGGAAACTGGCAAGCGTTTGTGCACCAGCACTCATGGGAGAAAACAGCCTGGAACGTGGGAGCAGGTGTTGCATTGGCCAACTTGAAACAGAGGGAAGATGACTAAAACCCTCCTTCATTCTCATCCCTTGCCAAATTAAATCCAATTTAGAGCAATGTGTTGCTACACATTGTACCAACAATTAAAGAGGATAAAACTCCTGACTTATTTATTTTAAAACTGAAGAAGTCCTGTTTTACCGTACCATTAACAACTGCTCTTACAAAAGAGATGCCACAGGATCAGTGAGCAAAGGGCATTAAGAGCAGAATTTTAGATCTTTTTAAGCAGACAGCTCTTCTATGAGCAGGACACTCACAAACTGCACAACAGCACTGATCTACAGCTGGCACAGGCACTACAGCAGCTCCATCCCTACCCTGACGTCACCCATGTCACTGTGTTAATCCAACTCATCTTCCTTTTTGTCAGATAAGTTTACTACCACAAAGCTGGCTCACTAGAGATCTTACTTGTTAGCTCTAAGTGAACTCAATTAGGAAACTTGGTAGAAACTGAAATGTTGGCTACAAATTATTTTATCAAAAAATTCCTGAATTTCACAGGGAAATTTTCCTTTTTGTCAGAGTGGTATAGTGCTCATTTTCTCCCACAAATGAAATTTCAGTTTTCATCCGTAAATTCTGGATTCACAGGTGCTATAGGAATTCCTCAGGTGAACCTTAGCATGTTTGCCTCTTTATCCCATTTTCTTCTGTGACTGAGGTTACTCATGCAAGCTGAACCTGCTGTGAGCTGTCACCAGGGACTCCAGTCATATGCTGGAGTAACTCAGTGAGACACATAGTGATGCACCTCCCACATAAAAGACTGAAGCACACAGATCTCTAACAACCATGCCTTTTAAAGGCCACATCAGCTTTTCTGAATCTAAAACTTGTTACCAGCCAAAGGATTTCACTAAAAGCTATTGGATTTGGGTCTCAAGTTTTCATATGAAATGTAATTATAAGATCTAATTTCAGGAAGATTATTTTTGTCAAATATTTCTGAAGAAATTCTTCTTCCAGCTAGCTTAGGTGTACACTTGCTATCAAAAGCAGGCAAGTTTTTTAGTGGAAAAGAAGCAGGCATAGTGACAGCAAAAATAATGACAGGGACTGAATGATGGGCCCTGTCTATGTGAACCTAAACTTCTGGTGTAGCTCCCATCAAGGGAATTAAATATAACCATAAAATTAAATCCTGCATCACATCTTGTTACTCTCGAGGCAGCTTCAGCAAGAATACAAAAACCAGATGGATAAAGGTGCAAGTAACTTAGTAATTCCTGCAGATGATCTTTCCATTTCAAGGAGGATGGTTTCTGGCAGGACAGTGTTAGAGGGATTTATGCTGTTTTGCAGAGGGAGGGCTTGAGGCTGCACAGCTGCCAGCCTAAAACCTTTCTAGATCTACTACTGGAAATTCACTTAAAATACAAAGATTAGGAACAAAAAAAGCCAAGTAGGAAATGTTCAGGGTGAAGAGAGAATTATGGTGCTTCTGATTAAAATCAAACTCTCCCCCATCCCATTCTAGGATTTCAGAAAGCTTTCCAGCAAACATCTGCCTCCAGTTTCCTCTTTGTTTATTCAGTCATCAATTATCAAGAGACTTTGTTTTGTCTCAAAGAGCTGCACAATTTGAAGCAACTGTGGTATCTAAGATGGTTCTGCCTAAACAAAACACAGATTCCTTCATGGCACAGAGAAACTGGTTTGGATTAAAATAAAAATATCCAAAACCAACAGCATTTTCTCTGTAAACTGTTCTTAGGGCTATTATAATGTCAATTTCCCCCGTGAAGCAAATAATACACAGACTTCAAAAGCCCTGAGTCTTGTCCTCAAACAGCAGAAAATAAATGAGATTTGACATTATGATTTATGATGCTTCCATTCCTTTTTTTTTAAGAAAAGTGAAATATGTTAATAATTAAAGTAATGCAAATTTGGATTCTTCTGGCTTCTTAAGTATTATGACATGCACTTGCCTCAAGAGCCCTCTAGGACTAATGTACAATGGCAGCAATTGCACTTGTACCTTTAATGTGGTCGCTCCCTGGACATATGATTACCTGTGATAAACCAGTGGATTAATGTCTGTTGTTACATTCCCTGCTGATAACAAGAAATTACAAGGAGGCATCTGCCACTCATCTTCCCTTTCCAGCAGAACTCTGTCAGTGACTGCCACTGTTACATCACGTAGCTGCTAGCTGGGGACCCAAATCATTTATGCTACCCCTTAACTTACATTCACATCTTCACAGCTCTTTCCATAGGAGAAGTTCCATGGTGATTTTAATTGAATATTTAGAGAGTGGCTGACTCTCTAAATATTTTGGCAACTCTATTTGAGGTTTAAAAAGCAAAGCTAAATAATACCAGCTTAACAATGATTATTTTCTGTATTGCAGATACTGCCCCAAGTTTGTAAACATAAAAACTTTGGATACCAACAGTTAAGTTCCATTAGAAAATCTTCACAAGGCAGTTAGAGCTGAGGAAAGTAAAATTTCTGTCTCTTTCTTAGACAATGACCCTTCTCTTGACAAATGCCTTTCTCAACCATCAACGTTCCAGAGCATTCTGGGACTTAACAGTCATGTATCTTAACTATAAATTTGTCTTCCTACTTTTGTGGAAACCTGAAATACAGCTCATGGGGTGGAAATGCACAGGCTTCTTTTTAAGAGTATGCTCATTCATTATCCATTAACAGAAGCTATAATAGGACAAATTTGTATATGCATATCTATATGTTTGGGCTATCTTTACATATCGTTATCTGTCTGAAAAGACACTGACAGTAACTGTCCCTTCTTCTGTCAGCAGGATAATATGCTTCTTGATATGAACATGTTATACCTTTCTGCTGTCAGTTTATTGCACTGTTTTCAGATGGAGAAATCAATTATAGTCCACTAATCCTTGCTTTCTTCTAAGTCTACTAATAAAGTGTATTATCCCAGTATTTCTGTGTCCTTTCATTAGCACTCTCTGTTATAAAATGAAAAGATACCTCAATTATAATTTGTCCTATATACACATGAAAAAAAATGTGGGGATCTCATTATTGTATGTCAATAAACAAAGCTCTGCAATATGAATAATTCCTTTGAATTAAGTGCTAAATTGAATTTGTTCTGTGTTAATCTATAAGCTCAGTGTGAAATCCTGATCTAGACTTAAAACTAATTTTACCTCATGTTTCAAAAAGGACAAATTTCTCATTGGACTAAATCACATTTATCATTCCCCATGAACTTGTACTCATTTGAGTGTATAAGACAAACATCTGATAAAGTTTTAGGTTGCATACACTAATTGATGGCTTATGTTCTTGAAGGCAAACAATAAACACACTCTTACAACCCACCATAAATTATGAATTATATACATCCTAAACATCCTCAGGTGAATCTCAACTGAGCTGAATGGTCCTGAAGGTAATTTGTGGCTACAAAAGTCTGCATATTAGAACTGTTGGGTTGAAGTCCCAATGGGTGTTGACTCTCTGGCAAGGTTCAGGAAAACAGGAGCACAAGAAGAGCAAATTGGCTGAAATTGCTGAATTTAAACAGCTGCAGTGGAGGCCCCCAGGTCTGCACTGTGTATGCTTTGGAGGATTTTGTTTGGACTACTTCTAATCTATGTCCATGGACAGGATGTCTAGGAGCAGCTAGAATGCACTAGAAGTGCTCCCAGAGCACAGGGCTCGCTCTGTTACATGTGAAAGTTGTCCAGTTGTCTATTCCAGGACTGCTTCATAAGGAAACCAGAATTTGCAACATGTTGGGATAGGATTCTGAGAACACATTCCTGAGATGATCTAAAACACTAATGCGTACACTTACTTTACAAAAGTAAGCTATAAAGTACCTTCCACAAAAATCTTACTGTGGTTTGATATTTACAATGTTATGAAAATCAAAAACATATTTGACACATTAATGGCAGAATTTAGACTTCATATCTAAAGATTTCACCATACAGTAATTTTTTTTTTCCCATGGGACAGCATGCTGGATCCCTTAAGCATTTGAAAAATCCTTTGTCATGTTTTCAATTTACTTTATTCAACTCAAATTGAGGAGCTATTCAGATGTCAGAAAAGGTCCTGCAGCTATGTCAAAGGGAGAGAGAGAGAAATGAAGACTTCCCAAAAGCAATGAGGAAAATAATTCAGTTAATAAAAACAATTTCCCACAAATACTTTTCTACAAATATCCTGAAAACTTGAGACTTGATTTTACATTAAAAAAAAAAAATTATCTTGCAGATGAGGTTGATCAGCCTATTTTTCTATTATTCCCTCCACTTTAAACCTGAGAGCTTTGAACACCATGAAAAACATTATCTTTACTCCAGGAGTAAGATTATTCTCCTCCAATTGCTCTCATCCACACTTCAGTTTCTTGAGGAGTCAGTGGGGGGAGTAGGATTCCTCAGACCAGTTTTAGACATCTAAGTCTGAAGAAAGCACCTCTTTCTTCTTCTTTTCTGCTACAAAAGGGATGATTAAATGATGGTTGTAGACTTTAAAGTTGTTTTATAAATGTTTACAGACATTCTGCTAGATGAGTTGCATCCCAGCTGTATTCAGCATTTCCTCTGCAGAGTAAGAATGCCCTGTGAGGGAATTCCAGTAGGAGAACTCTGAACTTTTCAGTAAGAAATACCTTAATTTCTTAACATAGCCAGCTGCGATTCAGAAATTCCATTTTTTGTTGCTAAATAGACTTTCCATCATTTACTACCAATGTTCACAGTCACACTCCATGGTTTCATAAGCCCAGAGCCTCAAGTGTTTGGATCAGATCAGTGCTTGAGCATGCACAGTGCTAGACACTGTGACTGACCCTGGCATGCAAACTCATTTCAATCTACTCATTTTTGGCTCCAGTGAGAGTATGTAAACACATGCTTAAGTAGTTTCATGATCAACAGATGATCTAAGAAAGTATGAGATGTACAAGATGACAACAGATTATAATTAGAAACTATATTTTAATATTAAAAAAAAATTTTAAAAGGAAAAGGAAGCTAAAGCCATCAAGGAAAACTAGTTGCCCAGATAACCAGGCAAAAGAACATCAGGGTTTTTATTTGGTAGCTTTATTTTTTTATACAGGAGGTGAAAAAAATTCCTACAAATGTTACACTGCCAGTTCTCAGTAAGAACGAGAAAATTATTCACAACATTTCAGAACAGCAAAAATGTTTAGCCCCAGAATATGAGACATCCTTATAATACAGAGGAGAGAAGAATATAGGAAAATGCCTTCTTAACCTGAGAATTTTATGAGCATGTACAGTCAGGAACTGAGTGCTTGAAAGCACAGGAATTCCATGGCTTTCTCAGACATAAATCACTCTTACTAAGGGTAGCTACACAATAATCTGTAGGACATTGCAGACACTGTGAAATTCCAACATATCACCAAGTAATAATTAAAGAAGCAAAGATTAATTGCTGGAGATGAACTCAAACCACGAATTATAAATCTGAACCTTTCAAATCTAATTTTGAAAAGTTTAGCTCTGGAGATTTCATTATATGTATGCTATCATGAAGCATGGCTGATGTAAAACTATGAATAAGTGTTTTCTTCTTCAATTTGGTTCCCAATTTGGAGTTCCTTTCCCCTCTCCCCATCTTTTGAGAGAACGTTATTATAGCAGTATGGTTAGTCACAGCAATTTTCTGTACAGCAAGTACTTTGGGTGAACACAACCCACTCATAACACTTTGGACAAAGAAGATGGGAAACTACGTGAATGCAGTCCATGTTTGGGCACGAGGTTAGGCATGAGGAAAAATCAAACTGTAAGGAAGCAGAGTGAATAGGCACTTGAAATCTATTTTCCAACAGGGGATCAGCAATAACTCATGTGACAAATACCATGAAACAAATATGAGATCATCTTAAGTAAATCAATCATGCCACTGTTCCTCTGCTTTTCTAAGAAGTGCTTAGTTTAAAAAAAAAAAAGAAAAAGGAAATGTCTGTGAAAGAAAACTCAGGATTCTTCTTGTCTGACATGTGTGTGCTCCCGCAGATGCGGGGGGCTATTTCTTATCCTCCTGCAGCCATAGCCAGCATTTGTCCTCGTGCAGGGTCAATAGAGGGAACAGAGTGCACTTAATCCCAACCTGTGGTGCCTTTATTTTGGTAGGTAAGAAGAAAGTGAGTGCTGTGAGGTTTAACTGTCTTAGGATGATGAAAGTTCAGAATAAAAGGTTAACCTCTCACTAGATCATTACATAAATGGGCAGCAGAATGCAACCCTTCTGTCTGCAACATGCTTTGGACAAAAAGGGAGACACTTGGCTTTGCAGTCTGGTAGAATTTGCAAGTATTTGTAGACATGCTTTGAGTGCAACTTCTGGATAGGACTTGGAAACCTTGTAGCTTCTTCCTAAATTCTCAGGCAAGTCAAAAAACCTTTTTGATAGAAAGACAAGATGAAAAGTCAGGGGTTTGGGGTACCTCTAGTTGTGGGACTGGAGGGGTTTTTTTATCATCCCTTGAGGTTTTGAATCTCAGCTGGATCTCCTGGTCTAAAAGAATGGCTTTTGCAAACATGGGCAGCACAGTAACTCTCTTCTCCAGAAAGCCATCGTGCTGTGTTTACATTATATAGATGCTGCCAAATCCTCATTATTGCATTCTCTACAAGTGTCCTGACACTCCCATCTCTTTTCTGTACCAGGTTCAGACACAGGATAAAACTATATATGATTCAAGTTAATGTTATGCAATAGAAAACCAAGAACCCTAAATTAAATTTAGAAAAGCAATTTATACGCATGCTCAAAGGACAAGGCCAGTTTTTGTCTCCTTCAGCACCCTTCTAAAAGGTAGAATACTGCAAGAGAAGTAGTTTCAGTCTGACCTGATTTACAGGACAGAACAGGATAAACAGGTGGTCACTGTCACTCAAGTACCAGCCTATATTATTACCTAAAATAGCAATTAGATCAAAATTACTTGAATAACGAGATGTTATTAGAGAACTGCTCTTTAAAATATTCTTAAGGCGTCAGAAATTTAAATTTTTAATTTTTTTTTTTTATCATTTCTTACCCAAAGTAATCAAATAGTCATGAAAGTAAAAGCTGGAATTGATATTTACATTCTTTGTAGTTTTAGGCAAAAAACTTGTCATAGTTAAGACAAAGAGTTCCTACTTGTTTAGCCTGAGACCGTAACATGGTGACGAAGTGGCACAATGATCGCATGTGTACACCATAAAATCCTTGACAAAGGAGTTGCTGTTGTCCCCTCATGCCCCCTGGTTTGCCACTTTCAGTCGCCAAGCAACATTCCCATTGGAGTGGCAGCCTGGCATCTCAACCTTCCACATCACCACCTGGTGATACCCCAAGTCCAGCCTGCTCTGTGCCACTATGGCCAACAAGTCATGAGAGTTCCTGGAGAAAACAGGTGAGATTTAGAAAATGCATTTCAGGAAGATACAGTCAACTCAGGAGGAGTTGACATGAAGGAGCAATAAGCCTATGTTTCAGTGATGGTAAGGACACAGATAACCCACTTTTTAAAATTCATTTACAAGCATAGTTGCAGTATCAGAAGTTAAGTCTTATTTTTAAATTATATTAATATACTAGAATGCTATTTTAGAGGAAAAAGGGAAAAAGTGTTGGAAGTTACTTGAAAATCTCTACTCAATTGGGTAGAAGAACTACAGTTCCATAGGTCCTATCTATACAATCCTGTTCTCATCAGAATAAATTGTTGGTAGAGAGTGGCAGTTGGAATGTGAAATATAAGTGAAAAACCTGAGACATTGACTTATATGTTAAAATTTGAATTTATCTACATTAACAGGATATCAAAAAGGGACATGGTGTTTATCTTTCTGTATGCATTCAGACCATTGCTTTATAAAAGGAAAAAAACTGCTTCTCTTCATCCTGTGTAGCAAGCTGCTCATGGACTAGAAGCCTATCTTCTTGTAGCAGACATCCTAAGCCTCTCCCTTCTGACAGCTATGAATTTCTGAGTAATCCTGATGGGCAGTGCAGCAACAAGCATGGATTTCTTGCTAGTCACTGCATATTTTAGGCCTTTTCCCAATATATGTATGTTGCCTAATTTTACAAAAATTAATTCATGGGTTTATTTGCATCTCATTTGCACAGATAGAATACTAAGTCTGCATAAGGTCAAGTGCAGGTGTAAGTCTTCAAGTGACTGGGATATAAATAGTCCATATATTTGGCTATTTGGAACACCATTGCTCATGCATGACTATCAGTTGCAGCAGAAGTTTTGCATGTGCAAGAGATATAGGGTCACATTTCAAATGATGTCAGCGAGGGCTCCAGGAATGGCTCACAGGTTCTTCGTCAGTGCAGAACCATTTGACTAGCTGCCTCATTTCTTTTTCTCCCTTTGCTGCAGGGCAAGTTGAGACATTTAATTACTCTTCAGTATTTTTTACCCATTAAGTTACTTGGTTATTTACCTGATCAAGTTTTGCAAAGTTGTAATAGATTTTTTTTTTCTGCCACAAATGAAGATGCCTTCAACGGTTATATAAGACAGGGGCCAGCNACCATTTGACTAGCTGCCTCATTTCTTTTTCTCCCTTTGCTGCAGGGCAAGTTGAGACATTTAATTACTCTTCAGTATTTTTTACCCATTAAGTTACTTGGTTATTTACCTGATCAAGTTTTGCAAAGTTGTAATAGATTTTTTTTTCTGCCACAAATGAAGATGCCTTCAACGGTTATATAAGACAGGGGCCAGCCAGCCAGAGCCTTGCCAGTACCCCTCTCTCCTGGCTTTCAACACAGTTGTTATTCCAGTAATGTCTCTCTCTCTCAAGCTGTGGCTGCCAACTCTGTTCAAATGTGTGGTGGTTTCCTGCTGTGGGCAAAGAGCCACAATGACTGAAGCTGGATCCACAAAACTAATTTCATGGCTAAATGCCGATTCGTTTACCCGTAACTCTTCATAGGCAATAAATGGTGGAAGTATGTAAAAAAAACCAAAAAACTTTTTTGGGGTAGACACCTCTCTGTGCTGGAATATGAAAAAGTTTGTTGCCTCAAAACAACAAAGTTATGGGCTAGAAGTCTGAAGAACTAAAAAAAAAAAAAAAAAAAAGGGGGCCCTACCTCAATTTTTTTTTAATATTTTTTTTTTTTTTTTTTTTTTTTTTTATTTTTAAACAGNNTCTCAAAAAATAAAAAAAAAAAAAAAAAAGGTGGCACTACCTCAATTCTTTTTTAATAATTGCTTTTTTTTAGTTTTTTTTGATTAATTTTAAACAGCTATTTGTGAGGAAACTACTTTTATTCCAAGCAAGGATTCATCTGTCTGCTTTTGCAAGGATTAAGTCTGCACCAAATGGGAAACAAATTCAGCCACATCATTCCTGTCTGCATGGAATTTACAGTAATGAAAAGAAAGCACCTCAGCCTTTTGCCATGGGGCATCTGGAAGGTTTGTGTTTTAATCATACTAACCAGCTCCTTAAGGAGGGCGATTCACATTTCCCCTGGAAGAATTTCTGCAGACAGCAGAGTTGGCCAACAAGAGGTGTGACCTCTTAAAAATCTGCCCAGCATTTCATTAAAGAGTAAAGACTAAATCTGATGGTGAAAGTCTTCTTGCTGGAGTAACAAACTAAATAATCTGCACTTATCATCCATCCCCCTTACTACACTATCATCAATCATGTTGAACAGATTAAAACCGAAGGGATAATTTAATTTTGTATGTGTTGTGATGGGTGCAACTACCTATTTTCTTTAAAGCATAAAAGGATAACCGTATTTATTCTGTATAAGCATGTACTTATTTATATAAACAAAATTATATATATATATATAAAATTGAAGTTTCTCTTCTAGTTGGCAGACCTCTTTGCTTCTGTGCTAGTCCTAGAGCCAGCTATGGGAACTTATTTTTTCCAGGACAGATTCTTAAAACTCAGTGCTCTGGCATGTAGGGGTTACTGAGTTAACTTTGTTAACTGAGCTAGTTAAGGAAGTGAAAACCGGTTAATTTGCCTTAACTTTGGACTCCTACAAGCTTGTATACAATCCTTCCCAGCAGAGTTAATTAGCTTAGGCATCCAACCAGCAATTTTCACAGCAAACTAACCCAATTATCTCTGCATGATATGATACTATGTCATGTCTGAGCCCAGAATGTGTCTGTCTGCATATGGGAAAAATTAACCTCAGGTTGTGCCATTGAAAACAGCAGTGGGTACTCTAGGGAGAGGGATAGTTCCCTTCTGCCTTTCATAATACCAATCTCTAGACTGATAACTACATAGTGAGTACATTTCTATAATCTCCATTTCTGTGCTAGCTATAATTTTTAAGTCAAAATCATTAAAAGCAAAGAATATGAGGAGCCCAGGGCTCTAACTTCCAGAATGCAACATAAAGCAAACGTTTTTTGACACCCTGTTCGGACAATTTTTTCATGGCCAAGTGCTCTCACTAACTTGATAACAGTTCCAATTTAAGCAGAGCTGTTCAGATTTTCTTCCTTGCCCTGGAAGATCTTGCTGATGATCTGCCATTGTCTCCCGACAGACTTGGAGATTCAAGGGAAATCTCTGATAACACACTTCTATTGGCAGTGTAATATTTTCATTACTTGTATTACTGTAGAACTTCAGCTTCTCATTGTACTTACAAATTTATTCTTCTTTTTCCTATGTGAGGAAGCACTTATCTTCCCATTTTTCAAAGGACAATGGATGTGCAGGGTTCAAGGTATTATCCAATGCCACACTCAAGAAAGCTGTGATATATTTAGGATCTGAACACTTCAGGTCTTCAATGGGCTAAGGTAGGTCACTGACCAAGGTTCTTATGTGACAGTTATCAAAGTTGTGTTGCTTTAACTGGTACAACACATTGTCCTGGTTTTGACTGGGATGGAGTTAATTTTATTCTTTCTAACTGATACTGTGCTGTGTTTTTAATTTAGTGTGAGAAAGCTGTTGATAACACACTGATGTTATAGTTTTTGTTCAGTAGAGCTTGCTCTAAGTAAAGGACTTTTTGTTTTCCTGTACTCTGACTCTGAGCAGGTGCACTGAACTTGCCAAAGGGATATTTCACATCATACAGCATCATGATGAGCAGGAAATAAACTTGTGTTTCTGTGTGCATGTGTGGATGTTGGCTGGGAGCTGCCAATCACTTTGGTCAGCAGGTGGTGAGCAGTTGAAGTGTGCATCACTTGTTTCTCTTGGGTTTTATTCCTCTCTCTCTTTTTCATTACCACCATTATTATTGTTATTATTATATTTTATTTTGTTTCTATTATTCAACTGTTCCTGTCTCAACCAACAAGTTTTACTTTTTTCTGATTCAGCTCCCGCTGCAGGGGGAAAGTGAGTGAGTGGCTGCATGTTGCTTAGTTGCCAGCTGGGATTAAATCATGACACAGATAGAAGTGTAAAGAGACAAGTACAATATAAAAAATAAGAGGGAGAACATAATTTTCTGTAACGACTTTAGTGCAGATAATTACACTAATACTAAGCATATTCTGGACAGAGCACATAGCTATTATCTTTTATATCCTCAGGAAACACTGCTAAGAGACCATTTAATTTTGTTATTTTTTACACTTGAATTATAAATATCCATCACTCTGATGCTGAAAGATGAGGCATTAAGCTGATTCTATGCTCTTAATCTCAGGCTGAGTGATATCTAGTCAGTGTCTTCAAAAGTTACCTACTTTCACTCTAGGCATTTGTAAGCATTTTTTTTAATCTATTATTTACTGTTTTCTAGCAGAAAGTCAAGATTTTTAGAGCAAACCCCTCTTCCTCAACCATTATAGAAAAAGAACTTCATACACATAATCCATCCTACCTCAAGGAATGTGGACTCAGTGGCAAGCCTGGCATTACTTCTAAAAAACTTTAAATTTGAAGCTAGCCCAGAACCGTTAGTATAAAGCAGATACAGACATTTTCTGACAAAACCAGCTACTTCTATTTTAGAGTACAGCTTGATAATGTGCAGTTTCAAATATGGACTGATCTTGCATCAAAGATCCCTGAAGAAATACAGTCAGTACTCCAGGCTCCTGTGTTTCTTTTCTTACTAGGGTAATTATCCTCTTGCAGTTGCTAGGACTTGCCCTCTAGATTTCTGTCAGCACTGTGTCACTGTTACATTAAATGACAGCACGACAGTTTCAGCATATTTCAAAGACAGAGCAGCCAAGAAAGATGTCCCTCTCTGAAGGCACGCTGTGCTTTGTTCACTGGCTACACCCACAGACATTAATAATGTCAGCTTTGCATTGATCAGTGGCAAACTATGTTACATTCTCTTGGAAATTCAATTCCCTTGTAAAATATGAGACTGGGCACTGCATGGCACATTCAACACAGTCTTAGGCCTTTTTGGCTGTGCAGTTTCTGGTTTCTGCTCTTCCCTGCAAGTTCAGTATGAAAGAAAAGGTGTCCAGAATGGACACCCTCTGGCTTCACAGCACTACCAGAACCACAGAGATTTCTGTGATAAATTGAGACAATGGAGCTTGTCTCCAGCAGCCACTCTCAGAGAAACCATAGTTTCTGCTGTGTTTGTACTTGTTAGTTTCTTCTTTCCACACCTCTCACAGAGCCAGTTCTGGATTATACAAATTGCGCTTAGGATAGTTTGAGTTCTGTACATGATTTGGAATACCTTGGGGTGAAATGAAAAATTCTGTTATATATGAAACTACAGTCCTTAATTTGTTAGCAACATTGAAAAATAACAATAGCAGGCAAAATACATACAGGCAAAGTAATACAAGAGCCATAAGCTCTGAGAATCAGTTACAGCTTTGGCATGTGCTCTTGGAGTCATTTCTACATTCCTAGCAGTTTCCTTACACAGCACAGCATATGTTCTCATTCTTGTACATGTATACAGGACATAGATAAGAACATATGTAATGGAAACAAGATCTTGTTCTTCTCACTTCTGCTAAAGAATTGTTTGCACTAAGAGGGATGTCAAACTCCTACTTTTGGACTCACTTGTTCTAAAAATGCCAAGTTAAATTATGAACCAACCGGTGCAGAAGGGTTTTTTTTTGTTCTCCTCTCTCTCACCCCCCATTCTTCCCCCTAATACATAATAACATTTGCATGGATATAACTTCCATAGAACTAGAGTATTAGGAACTCAATTGTATTTACACTGTAGATTATAATTGGCATGATAAAGGATCACAAGTGTATCTTTTTTTGTCAGCTTGTTCCATTAAGGGCTTCTAACCATGGATCATTGATGTAAGAGATCATTATGGCCCATTGTGTCAGTTCATCTGTTGGGATCTGTGCACTACAAGCATGACAGATTTCCTCTGCAGCAATTATAGTCTGTTGTGACAATAGGATTTAATGAATCTAAACAAAAAACCACATAATCTGTCGTTACAGAGCACAGCTATGTACCCAGATGGGAATTAAGTTCCTAGACATTGCCAGTTGCAGTTTTAAAAATTGTGGCTATTTCCATCTTCACATTATTAGATGCAATGCTCTAATTTACAGCATATATTTATCTCTTCCCTGGCAGGTCAAAGGTCTTCAGAATTTAAGGCTTAATCCTGCAAGTGTTCTGTGATTTCATTTTTTTTCTGAGTAAACGTTATCTCGTAAGTTTGTACTGCTGTATTTTCGTCTACACACATGGACACTACTGGAATATATGTACTTTTTAAAAATAATTTAAAGTTCATTGCAAAGAATATATTCATGAGGACTATTTGTGGATGAGCTATGTAGATGCCACTGTGGATCACCATGGTCAATATCATGCACTTTTAAGAAGAAATTCCCAATTAAACATATTTCCATATCCAAACACTTGAATAAAAAAAGGAAGAGATTCTTACCCTTACCTAGCATGCGAACACATTTGGCATTCTGGTCAGGACTATCAAATGAGATTTCTCCGCACCTCTGGGGAAAAAAAACCACATATTTTGTTAAAGTCTCTGTAATGGTACCCATGTCCTCATCCTCTGATCCCTCTCTTTATATTTTGGAACTAGAGATGTTCAAGACACATTGTAAAAATGTCAGAATGAAAGCCTTTGCAAGTAGCCAAAGTTTGAGAAAAAAATGGTTGTTGCAAATGTGTCAGGATGGGTCAACAATGTACTCCAGGGTGTTTGCTGAGGAAAACTCCAGGTGATGTCTTACTGTCTTTGAATCTGTCTTAAGCTAAGACTGATGTCTGCCCCTATCATTGAGGATGATTGTCTCCCTGTATATTCCCAGTCAAGGAACATCATTAGAGTTGTGATCAGAATACAGAAATGTTACATTGTTTTCAAACACAAGATCTCATTTTCCAGTTTATGCAGACAGACCTGTCAGTTTAGCTGCCAGGACAAACAAAATTGGTGTGGCTTATGGGTCTGATCCAGCTTCAATTAAAGACAATCAGTGGGAAGATCCCACCAACTTCAGTGGTGGTTTCTTCAGGTGCTACATAAAAGATTCAGTTTTGTATCACTACACTCAAAGCTCATGAGAGGGGCTTAAGGACAGCCTCATATTTTCGAGGTAAAAGTGGTTTATACCTCCTTATCTACATACTTATGGTTTTGGTATCCAGGATCAAATGGGAATAAAAGCAGAGTGAGTAAAGTTTGAAAAAATAAGTGAGAGCTGTCCATTTCCCTCCCTCTTTCTTTCTCTCTCTAATGTACTTTCTCCTTTTCAGCACCTAGTGAAGTTGTTAGAACTGGGGCTTTTTTTTTTGTTTTTTTTCATTAATAAAGGTGACATTGCAGCAAATCTTAAAACCTACAAATCAGGTAAGTAAAAAACCTCAGAGCATTAAAGAAGATGAAACACAGGAGCAGTTTCATAAATGAACAACACATTTGGAACTATTGTTAAAAAAATTTTTCACCTCCCTCACACTGAAATAAACACAAATAAACAAACAAAAGTCCCACACAGTCTTTTTATATATCATTACATCTAAAAAGAGCAAACAGACGCCTGTATTAACCTTCCTAGGTGGGAGCACATACTATAGAAACAATGAAAAAGAAAAACAACACCTTGCATTTCAAAGTTAATTTTGAAACACAAATGCTCTTATACCAGCTCCCTGTCAGGAGAAACAGAAACTTGATATTTATTCTTCTGAGAAGAATGCTAAAATATAAGCATCTTTTCACAGAAGTCTCCCAGCTGTTTCTTCTCAAGCAAGCATACTTAGACAAACAAAAATGGTAAAAAGCATGTCAAAATTTACTGCCCACCTCACCCCTGGAATTATGGTGCTCTGTGAAAACCTTTGGCTATTTTTGATTCAGTCTCTCAGAGGTACTGTATGTTCCAGACATATTTATATAAACATCACATTTCAGGCTGGCAGATGGTGTCTTACAGTATCTAACAATACTCACCAGTCCTAGCGTTATGAAATTGGGAAAACGGCTAACATTCCCCAGAGCCAACTAACATCCCACAGGATCCATTGTGATGATGGATGAACTTTGAAAACTTTGCAAGTAAGATTCAGATAACTGTATACAAGTTCATAGCCTTATCTGAATTCCCTTTATGCCTAAAGTCTACAGAAGTGGTTGAAAATCATGTTACAACAGTCAGCCTAGGAGATTTTTCACCACTACCACTGCAGCTGGAAATACCAGGAGAAAGAGCTTCTGCAGCAATTTCACTTCTGTTGCTAGTAAAAGTTCATACTTTTACATGTCAGTGGGCTGAAAAATAAACAGTTAGCAAACTGCTCAGAGCGTCGAAAAGGACCTAACTGGATCCTGGATGTATAAAATGGCACAGAAATACATCAGGAACTTGCTTTTGCTCATCCCCAGAATAGGCTTGTTTGCACATTGTTGCTGTTAGCAAACATTTTCTGTGAACAAGAAGTGAGGAATGATTTCAAGTTAACTCTTTAGCATTAAAGTGGGACTTTACCACAAGTGCTATGAATTCCTTCCAGGACTGGATAAGCTTCCTCTGCCCTTTTCCTGGAATGGCTTACTTCTTTTTCCCATTTAGGTTTGTTCTGCCTGCTTGTACATCGTGGTTGGTACTGTGAGATGTGCACAAAAGTCTCTCCAGACCCAATCCATTTCCAAACTAATCTTACAGCAGCTGCTAATTCCCTCCTGAAAATATCTAAGTTGGCTATAGAGTCAGTAAAGAAACTATCAGGGAGAAGAAATAGGAATTTGACATTAGATGCTGGTTATTCTACTTTTTAATTTCAACCAGTCAGAAAGCAGAGAGAGAAGGAGGAATGACCTTGGACATACCTGAGTTTGGGATACTTTAAATCTCAATTTGGGCCTTATGGCTGGGCCTAGTACAATATTGCTTGGACTGGCTCTGCCATATGCAATCCTGGATGTTGGGCTGGTGAGTTCACAGAGGCAACACTGCTGAAAATAATATCACCAGTTTTCAATTTCCCTGAACTGTGAGAGCCTTTGTTGTTGAAAATCTTAAAAGAACTGTTGTGTTTTGAATTGGTCAGACTTAACAAAGAAGTGGGTAAATACAAGTAAAATTCAACCCTCTGAGTCGTCATTGTATATTCATATATTTTGAGTAACTGAACTCTGGACTAAACTGTTTTTTTGGGTTTTTTTTTCTCTTTCTGGAGAAAAGGAAAGCATAGGTGCTTTCAGTTAATAATATATTCTGTAATAGAGGTGCATTTTCACATAGCACTGCAGCCTGTGGTTCATTACATATGTGAATTTTTTTTTAGTACTTATGTAAGAAAATGAATTAATAAATTATCTACCCTCTACTCCCTTTTTTGAGATACATGCCATGATATTGAGCCTGTTACACAAGCTGCAATGTAGTAAACTAGAATGGAACTTACACGTCCCCATGGAAAAGAGACTGAACCATGGAGCAGCTGAAAGTGGAGCTTAAAATAAAACAAAGTGAAAAATGAGAATAGGGACAAAAGGACATGGAATTCAGAAGAAATGCGGCACGAATTCAGTAAGGTAAGTAAATTGGAGAGCTTGAAACCAGCCTGGATGACTCTGGTGGCCCAGTACCACTTGTCAGAAAAGGGAAACACCGAAATGCACAGGCACCACCTTCCACAGAGAGAGGCTCTGCTGGAGAAGGGTGCTTTCAGGCAAGATGACCACTTAGCAAGATACTATGAGGAGTACACAGGAAAATGGGCAGCCATCTGCAAGAAGCCCTGTACCAAAACAGTGTAAATAAAACTGCAAAAAAGCAGGGCATAACTAGCAGGAAAAAAGCTCACGCAGAGAATAGATGGAAAATCTACTCTGTGTACTAATGCAGTAACACATCTCATGTTACTCCTCTGGTATTACGTGATCATTCATAGGTTGGGTTTCCATTTCCAGCATGCCTGGGCTCACACCAGCTGCATCTGAGGATTTGAGATATGTAGCAATAAACAGGGGGTACATACTGCAGAAAGAATATGCTCTTAGTTTGTTGGGGGGTTTTGTTTTCTTTTTTAATGTTGAGGAGAAAATTTTACCTATGGAAAAACTCATTTTGAAGTCATCCTATTCAACCTCTATCTGTATGATAAACTAATGCATTACTCATTTTAAGGAGGAAGATGCAAATCAAGTAATTGAAATAAATGTGTCTAAACTCTTTTCTATGACAAAATTCAGCAATTAAATGTCTGAAAGTGTTTTTCATGAAAATTGCAGTAAGTGGCATGTTAATTTTCTACTTATTAAAGACATATAATTAACACTGATCTAGCATTTAACTGTTTTAATCTTGTTAGATTGTATAGTGTTTTAAAAATATAGTAGGAATTTTTCTGGCATGAAATTTGAATGTATGTAATTTTTGACCTTTTTAAGCTGCAGATAACCAAGTCTTTTAAAGCCAGTTTAAAAGGTTATTGGAGTAGGAACCATATTTATAGGCTTTTTCACTCTAATCTCTTCTTCTGCATGTCCTGAGTATGGTGTTCAACACATGTCTCTTCCAACATGTCAATAATCAGAGACTTGAAGATCAGCCAAATATGCCAATAAATATTGCATCATTTTCTTTTCACAGGAGGTGACAGGGATTATTGTACCACCAAACAGAGGAGATGTGTTAACTGCACATCGATTGCATGCCAAATATTTTTTAAGGATCTATTGATTCTTTCTTTAAAGTAACCTTCAGTTAGTATGCTTTGCTCTTATCAATAGTAAATGGAAGTAGATTCTACATAACAATATAGTGTGGTGAAAGAGCTCTTTCTTTCTTTCTTTCTTTCTTTCTTTCTTTCTTTCTTTCTTTCTTTCTTTCTTTCTTTCTTTCTTTCTTTCTTTCTTTCTTTCTTTCTTTCCTTCCTTCCTTCCTTCCTTCCTTCCTTCCTTCCTTCCTTCCTTCCTTCCTTCCTTCCTTCAGTACTACATATAATTTCTTATTCCTTTAGAAAATAGAGCTAAAAGATATACTCATAAACACAACTGATGAAAAGAATTTAAGGCAGAGCAAAAAGCTTCTGTGCTTTTATGAATAAATGGATAATCTCAGAGGCAAAAAAAAATGCTACTGTTATTCCTATTTCTGTTTTCCTATTTTGTTCCTTTCTCCATTACCATTAGAAAGTACTTAAATATTGTTCTCTAGTATGTAAAAACATCATTCTATTGCCTAAGGATTATTGATGTAAAATCTGCTAGTGTGAAAAACAATGCTGCTTTGTAAGTCTTAGCGAACTTCCATAAAAACAACAGGCCACTCATAAATAGCTGAAATCTAAGGGCAGTGTTTCAGAAGGAGTCAGCCACATGCCTTTCATCCTCAGGCTGCATGGGAGGCCTTTTAAGTTTGATTCACTTGATAAACTATCAGAGTGTAGGAACTGTAGGGTATCCAAGGTATTGTGCTTCCCTTTCTGCCTCTCCTCTCTGACAGGGACAAAAGGAAGTACGGAAACTACAAAGGCTGACTGATCTGTAATGTCTGTTACCTGAAGCCTTTATGCTATCATCTCCCCGAAAATAAAAGCCTTCTAATATCATCTGCTAGTGATTAAATCAATTTTTCTGCAAAACAAGGAAGTTCCCTACTGATACTCTGTAATCTGGAGATGCACTTAAATGTCAGATACTTCTGAGTTTTGCTGAATCTTTATCCATGGTCTTTGTTGGCGTTAGCAAAGGAAATAAAACCACTGTTTTTATTAGTTTAGAGACAAAAGCTCCTTTTCTCTATATCACACTGTATTTTAATTTTAACAGGTCCTATTTGATTAATTTTCTCTGAAGACAGTAATTGCAAAAGCTTACCCTATCCATGTGATCTTGAATTGATGACTCTGCATTCTTCAAGAATTTTACTTAGCCTTTCTTACATGAGAGCATGTGTATAATGAATACAGCTTGAGAATTACATGTATAAACTTTCCCATTGGTAGCAAACACTACTAAAATCTTTCAGCTAATGAAATTTTCAAAGATCTAGAAAAAATTGTGATTGGTTTTATGTACTATTTCCCAAGGACTTAGTAACAGTTCTCATAATAATTACAGATAAAATCTTATCCTTACCTGAAAATTTAGACCTACATTAGGCAAGTTAAGGGTTTCACCAAATTGGGCTAAAAATAACTACACTTCCCTTGAACTGGCATGTATTACGTCTATGTCCATCCGGTGTAATCACAGCATACTGATGACTGCCTTTAAAATAGTATTAGAAGTCAGAATGCTACATTTTTTGCTATTCAGATTACTACTATTACATTGCAACTATTATATTGCAACTGTACTATATTTCATAGGTAAAGTTCCCAGCTTCCATATTTAGTATCAGCATTGAGGCATACTTAAACTGAAAATTCAGGTTCTATTAACACCTGAATGATTTTCTGCTGAGTAGAACAGCTATATCTGGGCAGACTTGTTCAGAGAGTTCATCCCTTCCCAAGTCTTCCCACTGAAAGGGAAGGTTTCTTTTCCCTCCAAGAAATTAAAACGTTGCTCAAGTAACATTTCAACACTGTCACTGTCAATCTCCAGCAGAACCCTGGCACTGCATTTCAGTCTGGAATCTACCACGCTGTAGACCCTCAGCTAGTCTGAACAGAAGACGCAGCAAACTAAGTAACTGCAACTAAATTGAGCAATAATTGCCAACCACCCATTGCTGCCAGTAGTCAGCATCTTGTTTGTGGGCTAAATAGCCCGAGGTGAACCTTTAGGCAGTTCATTTTATCACAAACCTGTGATTTAATACGGTTAAGAGCGGTTTGAAACGGATTAATGTTGCTGGAAATAGGATATAGCAGTTTAACTGCTTTGTTTTCTTCTTGAGTCAAGGAAAAAAAAATTTAACAGCATGTGACTTCATTAGGGAGGCGCCAGCAGCCCTGACCCCCATGAGAATCTGTCAGTGTTTCAATATGGCATCCCTACTTTTAAGTGTTTATAACAGGGACACTGGGAGCCAAATCCAGAATTACTAAGCAATAAAAATGTTGTGTTTTATTAAGCAGTAAGTTACAGTCGAGTGTGCATTAATGGGTGAGGCACAACTTTCAGGCATGTTCTGAAGGGGTGCCATCATCCAAGAAACATTAAAGAACAGACTAGTTTTTTACCCTCATGGGATGAATCTGTATTACAATTATTTTTTCTAGTTTACATTTAAGAATGCAAAACATCTGTAGATTACCTAATGGATCCTCCCACCACAGAAACAGTTCTAAGTAGGAGGGAAGATGGGAGGAAAATATCAATATTAGGGAAAAGGCAAATATGTTCTCTGTATTTATTGTTGCTCTGATGTGAAACATCAAAGTTCTTTGTATTTAAAACATTTCCTGGACCACATAATTATCTTTCCTCCTCTGAATTGTAGAGCTGGGCTATTCTCCTAGTTGCTTTCCATTGTCACAGCCATTTTAACTTTCACTTTCTATTGAAATATGTAATGGGAGGAAAATATGGGATTAATTTTTGAAAATTCAGGTCTCAACTTCAACCACATGTTTTTATCACATAATTCCCACCTATCTACTGGATCAAAGCCTTGGAAGCACCAGCTGACACACCACTCTCTCCAACAAGCAAATCAAAGGTCTGTGGGAGAATGAACCTCCTGAAAAGTCTCTTCAGGCTGCTCATAGCAATGTGGGATGAATTTTGGCACCTGCTTGTTTGTGTGTGCCCACTGCATACCATATGCATTGCAAACAAAAGCACAGTCCCAGGAAGGACAGGAAGACTGAGTGCCAGTGAGCTGACACAGGCATCTGCCTAACAAGACTGTGTCCCTGACCGCTTCCTGAGCGGTACCAAGCACCAGTGGCCACCTACTTCTCAAGAGCTGGGCATTCCTGGCTCCCTAAAACATTGGAATAAACTGGGGCAGTCTTGTTTCATCCTTTCTAGGGCTTAATGTTTAAGGAATAGAAGCTGATGAGAACAACCCATGCCAAAAGCATACCAACAATTAAGTAATGTGAGCATGAGTCCACCGCTTTCGCTCACTTTCTGACGTACTTAGGTAACAGAACTGGCCCTGGACCAAACAAACCACGTAGGAGAGAGTTAGAAGTCATCAAACAAACCTGAAAACAGATGTGGAAGGTCTTGTCAAGTTGACAGCTTCAGCAGAAGTGAAAACAGAGCACTTAGAGGCAGAAGGCAGGAAACTACTTTTACCTAGCTCCTTGCTTGTGCACCTCACAACCCGGGGCTGAAGGTAGTAGGGTCTCAAGGACAGCTGCTAAAGGACTGCAGAATTTGCCATCTTGTTAAAAGGGAGCTTTACCCTTTCTCATTTCTCACTCTCTCTCTTGCTCTTTCCCTAAGGTAACTTTGTCTGACATCCGTAAGGAACTGGGCAAATAAAACTTTGTATGAACAAAGTTGTTTCTGAAACACCTGGAGGCCCCATGATGCCCTAAGGAGAACCAGGCCCAATTTCTGTGCAAACAGGACACCACCAAAGGATGGCCACAGGCCTGATTTTGATTAGCTGTTGAGCTTTTAATTAGCTGTGATGATTTCAATGCATCATAACATGAATAGCTCATGTCACACACTATCTCCTGGGTTTATTGCCAACCACTTACAGCTTTACTCCCAAATTTGCTCCTGATTATACTTTTCAAACATTTTGAGCTCTCCTGCATTATTTTTAAGCTCTTTCACCACTATAAGCAATATTAATATATAAGTGCTATCTTCAATAGTTCTGCAAAATTGGCCCAGAAACAAAATTTTGTGGGTACATGTCCAGCATGTTACCCTACACATACAGTAAAAATGGGCATCTATTTAGCTTGTTAACACATGCTTCTACAGTCATAGCTATTCATCAGAAGTACTTATTGTACTTATGTGTAATACTCATTGGGTATCTCCCTCACTGGGAGATTCAAGAACTCTTTGGATTCAATCCTGTGCCATGTGCTCTAGGATATGCTTGAGCAGGGAGGCTGGACCAGATGTGGTCCCTTCCAACCTGTGGTCCCTTCCAACCTGAGCCATTCTGTGGTTCAGTGATACTCTTACACCACTGCAGCTTAGAAGAGGAAATCAAACCAAAAAACTGAGTGACCTTAACACCGAAAACATGGCTTTTATAAATTCAACTACAGCCAGCATACATCATGTTTCTATGTGCAGAACATATGGAGCTAAAAAACAGCAAGTGTTGTTTTGACAGGAAAAATTTGCATTTCAAAAATTGTCATATTAGACATTGTGGAAGAACATCCTCTGCATTAAAAGAAAGTGTCATTGGTACTAATGTCACTTTTTCAACTTTCAAAGTGGGATTAATAACATCTGGAGCCATACAAATGCCATTAAATCATCGGGAAATACTTAGGTGCTACTGCAGTAATCCCTATGAACATATTTCAGATACAAAAAATCCACATTATTTTGACACATTAACTACTGTTTCCAAGGTTGCAGCCTTTTGGAGTAATGCTAAGAAGACTAATTTTCTCCCTGAAAATAATTCCCAGAAGCAGAGTGTTTTGCTTTGTTTTATGTGTGGAACCCTCAGTTCTAAATAGGTGTATTGCTGGCAAGTATTGCACAAAGCTGCTCTTTTCTTTCACTTCTGATTCTGATTATAATCACTTCACCAAGACTACATCCATGCTTACCCTTGAGAAGGTAAAAGAAAAGGACAAAGTACCTGCAAATGTTTCTTTTACTGTGGTAAAACTCATCCTAGGAGTTCACACAAGGAATGAAATGCCCAGGAGCTTACACAAGGAATTACTTGCCCAGGTGTCTTCCTTCTTCTCTGGCAGTCCCAAGGCCTTCCCAAATGATTTGCCTGTTGAGTCTCTTTACAAAAATTGTACAACCTTTTCATTCTAAAGAGGCTTATTTTCGACTGCAGAAACAACTGGAATAAAAACCAGCAAAAACACTTAATGGGAACAAAATGTTCCCTGGTCTGCACTCAAGGTCTTTTAGAGCCATCAATCTCTAGTCTAGAGAAAATAAAGCCATCATGGCTTCACTATGCTATCTGCAATTGCTGTCATAATCCTGTTTTAGAGCAGGTATTCAAACAAGTCTGAAATTTTATTACAGAATTCACTTCCATGTGTAATCCAAACAATATCCTGATCATATTGGAGGGAAAGAGACCTCTAAAGTCACTCTACTGCAAGCATTTTACCTCCCAGTCTTTGTTTTCTTACAAAGTTTTCATAAATAAAAAACATTAAAACATTTTAGATTTGATTATGAACAACTGCATTTTGCAGTAGAAAAAAGAAGTAGAAAAGTAGAAAAATGTACCTCACATTTTAACTACAACATACAGTAAAGCACATTATATAAGAAAGGTAATATTTATTAAAAAAGGCAAGGTACAAATTAATTTCATAGAATCCCTCTGTACTAAACCAGCTTTCTTTGTAACAGAAACAGGAAAAAGGAAATAGTTAATGTTCTTTCAGGCTTTGCTAAGAGGTGACAACACCTACTATTTATGGGGTCTAAATGAAGGTTAGAGAAGGGCTCAGCTGCATGTGTTCCCTCCCTTCATCTTGATTTATTCTCTTGAAGAGATGTCTTCCTGCTTCCAGCTTCCTGCTTCCTCCAGAATTTTGCAAAAAAGGCAAAGACATGTCTGCTGTTACTCCCTATCTAACTGGATACTGCTTTTCAGGGGGGAAACTGAGAACTGTACTTCATCTGTAAAATTAAGAAATGTCAACCTGTTAACCTCTGTTGTCATGGGAATAATCTTAGATTGCCTTTTGGCCTGGCTTTGCTCATACCTTCCACTCTTACCTGCCAAAGTCAACATGGTGAACATTTCACTGGTGGAGTTTCTATCATATATCCCCTACCTGTCTGTACAAAACCAGACAACCAGTTTCATTTTTAGTATTAATCAATATGATTCTGACTAATACACATGGCACCATCTCTCTTCACTGTCTGTTACCAATCTTATCACCACACAGCTGAGTTTCCTGCAGTGGGCATATCAAGCAATGTGACTAATATGTGCAGTTTTATTCTTTAACTCTCCACAAAGGGAAAACTGGTTCATTATCTATAATTTTGTTCTCAGAAAATTTTATTCTCAGATCTGTTTAGTTTTGTCTTGTGCTGTTTAAGTGTGACTGCTATTATGTATTTATGCTAAAGATGGGATTCAAAACCAATTGGTTTTGAATTTTTTTCCTTTAATTCACAATTTTTATATGATAGGCTTCAGGAAAAATCATTCTCTCTGTATATTTTCAAACAATTGCTAAGATACTGAATGTCTTACTAAGTTATTTCTTTAAATGAAGTCTCTGTATTGGTAGAAGTCTGTTTTATAAAACTCCCAAGAATTAACATGTACATAATATTTAAAACTATGGTGGGCTTTTTTGAATCTCACTTGAGGGAGCTGAGCTCTTGATTTTTTTCTAGATGTTCATAAAGGAAGAGAGAGAGAAATTTCTAGAGACTTATTTCACCCACCTGTTTACACAGAAAAGCCTGGATGCCTAACTCATCACCAAATGCAGTTAGAAGGATTTAGCTGACTCTTAGTGTAAACACTGGCTGCACATTTGGACCCTAAAATCAGCATTAACCCTGAATGTTAGAGGTTGGATCTGCACAGCTGGAAAAATGTTTTCCCAGTTGCCACACGACAGTAAGGTGGCTGTCAGGGAAGCAGAGCTAAGGGAGCTCCTAATGGTCTCACTGGGATCTGGGATATCCAGAATGTTTGATTAGAGAGGGAGGACACCATGGACTGTTTAGTAACTGTAAATTCATTGTGGTTTTGTGAAGGAATTAAAAAGATGTTTTTAATACTGCTATGGCCACCATTATTAGGACTAATTAGCCACTTGGGAAGAGTACGAGGTGAATAGCAGAATACAGCTGTGAGGCTCACTAACAGCTGAAGGAAAATATGCCATTTTCCTCACAGAAAAGAGAAAACCTTTTCTGAAGCTAGGGGTAAATCCTGTTATTTCCTCTCAGCTTTAAAAAATGATAAAGCAGTAAGCAAAAGAATGTTTCCCATTTTCCTATTTTATGTTGTTACATACCTTTGAATATAAAATATAATTTTCATAATGAAGCATAAAAATACAGTTATAATTTCATGGAGGTAAGGATTGCTGAGTAAATTGTACTTTGTGGGAAGCAGTGGTACATTTAGAAGTTGTGCAGTGCAGTGATTGAGAGCAAGGAGCAGAAGCACTTTGCTTGCAAGAATCTGAAAGCACTTCTTTTTAAAAATTCTCTTTTGAAAACATTTATACATTACTATGGTATCTTTAGTATTTACATATGGCAGGCCTTTGTCATTCTTTACAAATGAGTCATGGTTTCCCATATATTGCAATATACCTGAGCCACGTGACTCTGATAAAATTGCACATATTTACAATGTAAATGGTACATCCACATAATTTTTACAAGGAAGAGCAATGACTTTTCTTTAGAGCTTTTAGAAACCTTGTTTAAACTTACTTTCCTGGAATTTTCAAAAATTCTTTCAAAACAGATTTTACATAACACATAAATAATAAAGTTGTATCTAATTATCTTTGCTGACTTTAAAATCTAAAGGTGCTGTTAATTTTATGCTACATTATCTTAATTAATAACTCAGGCGAAAATGCTGTCCAGTGCAAACAAGTTTTTGAATAGAAATGTGTCGGGTTCCAATTAAAGGAGGTTCTGAAGTACCCCCTATTTATATGGAAACATATGAAATTTGCATTTGGATGTAAACTCTTGTTGCTCAGGCAAATCTGTATTATGGATGCTGAGGCATTTCTCCTATTTGAATGCTGGCAATGAAATGCTGACCTACTGACTAAAGTGACTGCAGCAGTTGTCATGCTGAGCCTGACATGAACAATGTAATGAGTTTTTAACAAGTCTTTGCAAGTGAAAATCATTTGGTGTCTCTTGTGATTTTTATATATTTTTTTCTTGTTGCTCTTTCAGTTTTTTGTTCAGTTTTTATTGACAGCATTATTTAACATTACCCTTGAGGCAGGCAAGACTTTACAGTTAGGTACTGTACAGATGGGAAAAGGAGGAAAGGACTGCTTACACAAACTTGCTAAAGGTCACCAGCCCACTCAAAAAGCAGGGAGTAACATTCCAGTTGCCTGTGATTCTGTGTGCTATTTCTTACATGAACGGTATGACTACATTTATCTTGTTGAGTAATGGATGACTAAATACAGGAACTAATAGTGCCATCTGATGAGCACTCTCACCTCACAAAGGCAACTGAGCAACCTAGGCCAGAAAAATAGGATTTGAGGGGAGATATTTTGAAAACAAATGTCACATCAGACCAGGAACTCTGAAGATTTTATTCTTGAAAGGCACCTGGGTGACTTAAGAGCATGCCTATTAAAACAGTCCTGTGCTTGTTGAGCATTTTCTTCCTTATGAACCTGTAGAAAGTAAATCCAGCACATACAGGTAACATTTTGGTCAGCAGAAGAGGCTCTGTTTGACTCTGATCTGCAGAGGGAGTAAAGACCCTGGCTGTGCAGCAGTGATTGTTTATCTAAAGATGACCCCACACACCAACCCCCACACTTCTCCCTCTCCATCTGAAGCCACTGGATGAGTCCCTGGAGTATCAACCAGCATCACACATCGACAGCAAAAGGAACTGTGGGAAGAGGGTGAGCACTGCCAGCACAGCAGATCAGATGGTCTATGCTGTATTTCGTATTGACACATTCATTTTGCATGAAACTAACTTGATTTGTACAAAAATGTGTATGAGGGCTTCCCTTCTAGGGGAAACACAAAAGGGTTTATCCTGATGAAATTTCAGTTTCCAGAAAAATCAGATTTTGTAACAAGACATAAAACTGAAACCAAAGAGATTCTAATTTTGAAAACAATCACCATCAGAAACTCCTTAAGTTGAAAAAACCTGCAAGTCAAACTAATCTTCCCATCTGGATGTACAGTAATCCAAGAGGAGAATAAGAAAGTTATTGTGTGGGGTTTTCAATGTTTTTCTTGTGTTTAGTGTGATATTTCACAACTGTCTGGGGCCTCCTTTCTCAGTGCATTGGGAAACATCCATTGCAATATTATATGCTGTAAATGAAAAAAATAAGGTTGTTTGCCAGAAATGTTAGATTTCTCTAACACAGGAAGTTGGCTACTTGAGTAGCTCAGTTTTCAGCCACTGACAAATTGATCTACAGATGACAGGCAGCCCTCTTTGGCCATTGGAAATCATGCTCCAGCCAAATTAGAAAGTCTACTGACACCTGGGCTAATGCTGCTTAGAAATTCCAGTTTTCACAGACAGGGAAAACACTCAGCATCCCCCACTGTGCAAACAGAAGAAACAGCTGCCAAAAGAGACAGCAGCCATCAACTCAGATCCCAAGCAAGACTCAACCCTGCTTTTCTGATGAGCAGAAAGGCAGCTTTCCTCCCTAAACCTAACTCTTAAACCACTATCATTAAACAAAACTACTGTCTTCTACTGGTTTAACCACATATAAGTTAAATAACAGGTCCTGTTCATCACTGAATGTCCACCAAAAATCAAAGCCATGACACATCCGTGGCTTTCTGGACATTGCTATGATAACCTAGTCCCTCATTCAAGGCTGACTGTTCACCTTTGTTTAGACCATCTCTGCTTAGCTGCTACTGAACTCTTCTGCTGGTGCTCACCAACAGCAACATATCCAAATATGACATGGGCCAGAGTGGTTAGTATTTTGAAGCATGGTGGTTTTCCCACTGTTATACTGCTTTATGAGAGAAAGCTCAGTCCTAAGTTCACCTCCCTTCTCAACATGGAGATTCGGCATTGTTTGATCACACATTTATTTTTATCTGGTGACTGTATAGAAGGGATTAAAAAAGCCTCTTGTAATAACACAGAAGCCTGGAATAAGATTAAAAATGTGTCATTCTCATGGAAAGGATGTTAATCCAGTATCAAAAAGTGTTTGGGTTGTGATATCTTTGGAAGCTTACGGATGTCACCTTACAATGGTGCGATAGCTATGAGTGGTCTGACTGAAACTAAACAAAGATGAAATTCAATGTCATCCTGATCCTGCTTATCCTTTACACATTATATCACACTAAAGCAGGGAATTTCAAAACAGTAAATTGCTATAATCCCAATGGAAAATCAAGGATGGAGAATTTCCTGTCCTTTGATATTTAAAATCAGAAATGCTGATGTTTTCTTCCAACTTATTTTTATTGGTTTTGCATAATACTTGAAACAATACATAAAATAAATATTTTATAATTTTGTTCCTGAACATTTTCACAAAATAAACACAAGATAGTGCAACCTTGTCTCCTCTGTTGGCCTTCACCACAAGTGTCCAGGACATGAGTATCTCCACCCACCAGCCAGCTACATAAAGGATTAATATGATATTTTAAAAGGGAAAATTTGGAGCGTGTAAGGACTGCTTGAGGAGAGATAATGGGGAAAGTATTCTGTTAGAGGGTTCTTCAACAATCTTTGCCAAAACCACAAGGCACAGTGAAAACTCAAGGCTTCTCTTAAAAAGTGCTCAGCCCTCCATAGCTAGACCAAGCACAGCACAGTAGTCACAAAAGTATATCTCCACAGCTTTTTCTAATCACGTTTGAAAATTTTGTCTAACCATTGTTTCAAATCCTGGCAGCTCATATCTTACCTCTGGGAGACCTGATATCTGTCACTCAGCAAAAAGGAACAAACTATCTTACCTCACCTCCTGCAGAGATTACTAACAAAGAACGCCAATAGCCTTTATACCAAAACACTGATACTTTCAAAGTCTGCCAGAAACTCTCTTTATCCCATGCATCATCACAATAAAGTAGCTTTAGTCCCAAGGAGAGAGCATCATCAAGCCTTTGGAGAAACACATGTTGTTGGCCAGTCACATCAGTGAGCTCTGCTTCCAGAACACTGACATTACCAGATATCTTGACCTTCTTCTAAACTAGAAGAGGTTAACATATTTTTAAACCTCTTTACCTTATTCAAAAGGAAAGGAAAAGGTTTTGCCTAGAATACAGTATGTAAATGAACAAATGCAAATTTATATGTGAAAAAAGCATGAGCAAGCTACAGCCTCAGCTCTTCAGATCACAATGTTTACCTATCCTTCTGAAGAGTAAACCAAGTAACTGACAGCAACAGCTCCAGATTACAGAAGAGGTGGAGACCAGTAGATCAGACCAGTCTTTGGACAGAATTTATAATAAGGACCTGAATAAAGAACTTAAACTCATGTTTTTGTGGAAAGTACTTTCAAATATAATCACAAATTAATACTTTGCTATATAGTTCTTTTACATCAGTTTTTTGGATCTGATCAGTGCTTCCATTAAGACAAAGTATTGTCTGGAAAATAAGTTACCTGCACAGATGTAGTAAAACATAATTGTTTTCTGAACGCCACAGTTTGGACATTAAGGTGCTGTCTATCTTAGCAAATTATGATACCAGAGACAGTTCTTTATGGCCTACTGGCACAAAGCAGTTGACATCAATCATATTAAATTTTGTGTAGTCTCCAAAGCAGCCCACAGTGACAAATGGAGGGAGATCAAGCCCACCCTGGGAGGATGAAATTGCTGTGAATCAAATCAAACCCCACAGATTAGCACAGCCCTCACAACTGCTAAAATATAGCAATGCCCTGAAACTGTCTGTATTACCGTGAAACTTCTTATCCCAGTAAGCCTGGCAAGAAAGCCAAGCTCAGAGCCTCCCTTTCCCTGTTTGCAGTGTGAGGTTTCTCTGTTTAATTACCTCACAGAGATGTTGTGAGGCCCACCTACATAATGTTTGCAAAGTAATGTTTGCAGAGCAGCGCATGGCACATGAAAAGTAGGGAAGCGGGCCAGGCACTGAGGTGGAGATGGAACAGGCGTAGAGCTCTGGGTTCCTGTGCTTCTGTTCACCCCTCTGGGAGCTTTTGCACTGTGGCTGCAGATGTTTAGGTGGCACAGCCTCGCAATTAATTAATCATTTCCTTGGTATAAAGCGTATGAAGGGCCCCTGTGTAAGACTGCTGTTTACAGACAGCTTACAAGCGGCTGCTGCTTTCTGCTTCATGTTACATCCTGGCATGGCTACTGCCCTTGTACACGGAGTGGCATGGATTTTCCATGTAGTTACCTGACCTTGGACAGTTTTAGCTCCTAAGGAAACTGCTTAGGAAATATATGTGAAAACAGCATTGTTAAGGGAAATATTGTTACTGAACTGTAAGAGTCCTTGCCAGTGACTACTATAGTGATATTTATGCACGTGTGCAGGGGAATTCGCTGCAGGCTCCCAGCAATCAGGGAAAGCCAGACCCATCCAGCGTGAATGGTGGCTGTTCAAGCAGGACACAATATTGCTACTGTTGCAGACAGCTGGGAGGAAGTCTTAGAGAGGCATCATAGTCCACTGACTGCACACTTCTGTCTGACAGCTTTCAAAAGAGACCAGCAAGAAAAATCTCTGCCTATTAAACAGTGGCAAACCCTGCTCCTCCCTGGGGAACCATGAGAGCAGGGAGACAAAAATTCAGTTGCCTTAACCATTCCCTCCAGAAAACAAAAATATCCTACAATTTAAAGTTCCATTTTACCTTGCCTATATTGGCTCAAATACATTAAAAGGGCTGAAATTGCAGAAAGCTGGCCTGTGGTTTTTGAATCCTGAGAGTCTAAGTAGGCAGACACATAGCTGTAATCTCCATGTATCTCCTGCTCAGGCCATTTGGCTCAATTACTCTCAGAATAAGCTCGCCTGTTGCTGGCATCCATGCACTTGCAAAATGCTCTCAGCACAGGAGCAAAGACTGAGTCAAATCCAATTTGAAAGTATGCAGTGCAGAAGGTGTGAGCTGTCCCCCCTGGTTTCATTACTTCTCACACTAGGCAGCCTTCTCTGTTATTTCTTCCTATAGATGCTGTGACATACAACTCCTGTGCTTCAAAACCAGCAAGCACAGCCAGGTTACTCTCCAGGAGATGACCAACTCCTGGCATTTAAATCCACTGCACCATTCCCATTAGGGACTCATGAAAGCCCAAGTGATTTCAGCTGGTGGGAGAGTGGTACCTCATACACAGGTTTCAAAGTGCAAATCACTGCAGAGTTACACTCAGAGTTACAGCAAGGAACAAGAGGGAGAAGCCTCCCTTTATGGCCAAGTGTTTGGAAGAAGGATTTATTACTCCTCTGAGAGTTTAGGACAATGCCAGCTGTTGATGGTAGCTAATATGGCACAAAAGAGAGGCTAAATTTACCCTGGATTTAACACTGCAGAATTAACAGAATTGCAGAAATATGAATTTAGTTTGACTTGCTCTGAATAGTGTCTGTATAGTGTGTAGAAAACATTTAATTTACCCAGCTTGCTTTTTCCGTATCTGTTCTTGAAGTGTTAACCATTACACTTGGCATTCACATAATCCTTCTACCCTGAAAAAACATCACTGCTGCTAGAATTAACATTATTTTTACTAGTTATGGGCATCACAGTTTCTAAAGTTAAGACAGTGAAATATTCAGAAAAGCTTTCATTTTAATTCAGTTACTGAAATCTGCAAAGACATCTGTTGCTATTTCATATTTACAGTTGGAATGATCTGTCCATTAATGAAGATGAAGATATTGATGTGATAAAATGAACATGACGCAAAAGAAAGGTAAAAAGAATATAAATAAAGACAAAATACTTGTGGAAAGTTTGAAATCATGAAAGAATATCTTGTTCCAG
Organism: Urocynchramus pylzowi; assembly: GCA_013397555.1. Lineage (NCBI taxonomy): Eukaryota > Metazoa > Chordata > Aves > Passeriformes > Fringillidae > Urocynchramus > Urocynchramus pylzowi. The sequence continues at coordinate 3,088,048 of VZRH01001001.1, read as the reverse complement.
GGAAACATAAACTCTTTAAAATACACATAAGATATAAAATTTTCTTTCCAAAACTGAGTTTTCTTCTAAGAATAAGAAAAGAATTATGAAGAATACATCTGGCATACAGAAAGAATTGCTGTAGAGAGCCTTTAGAAAAGTAGTAAACTTTTTACTCTTGAGTAACAAAACATAATTTCAGAAGTAGAGTCATGCTTAAATAGATGTTTGCTTGTTGATTTGTTCATAATTTGGGAAAATTTAAATTCTTTAAAATAGAGATCTTGTTATGCAACCAAAGGAAGTTTTATGTGCAGGGATCAGAAATAATCTGGCAATCTAGGCAGTGTCTCACTGTTACTGAAAATACAATAACTAAGAAAGGTTGCTTGCCCACAGATGCTGTCTTTTAAGGAATAGTCTCTATCCTTAGAAGCATGTTCTTGTAATAGTTGCTCAAAAACACAAATAAAAAGAACTATGTCCATAGAGAAAGATGCTCTTACTATGCAGATAATGCCATGCACCAGTCTTTGTCCTTCCTTCTTTGGACTATAATAATTCCAGAAAATAGTATAGATTGGTGAGAGAGTGGGATAAGATAATGGATTGTGAATGTGCATACGCATTTGACAACGCATTGCTAAAAAGTATTTTCAATGTTTCTTAATTTTTCCATAACAGGCCTTAGAAAAAACCTGGGGCAAATGGATATTTTATTTTGAAAGTGTCCAGACTTTTCTCCCCAAACGTTTTCATTTTTAATATTTCTCCTCTGTTATTATTTTCTTCCTTAGACCCAATATGCTATTTGCCTTTGATTTTAAAGGTCTGTTAAATTTAATATGCAGAAGAGACAAATCAGGTCCTTCATTTTTATAATATTTTATCTAGGAATTTAATGGTTTGATTGGATTTTTTTTTAAATATTGCTGTTATTTGGTATAATGTTATACATTCATTCTTGTATTGGACGCATTTCTTCTCCCGCTGTTCCACAGCTTTGCAGTCATTTCCCAGCTCTCTCTGTTGAATTATTTCCTTTGAGTTTCCCTTTTCTATAGACTGCTATACTTTCTCCCAATACTGTCATCCTCTATCCATTCTTAAATATTTTTATTCTATCTCCTCTACCTGATTCTCATATTTATCTTTTATGAACATGGACATAAACTAATATAAATTGCTCCAAAACTTATGTCCTCTAATTTACAGTTTAATGAAATTGCAGCAGACCACAGATGTAAAGAAGGTGCTATGCTAGGACACCTGAAATTCAGATATTTGAATATGCCATCATCAAAATCCCTGCTCCATAAGTTTTTGACAGCAACTTTTCCCCTCTCCTTAAAAATCCCCTTCTGGGTATATTTATCATCACTAAGCTGTTTGCTGCCTGTCTTCAAGGGTGTGCTGACAAGTGCACATCAACCTGATATGAACTTGGATCATCCTCAAAGAAGAAAAAATTTCTAGGTCTGGAAATGGAAGGGAAGGGAAAGGGGAGTTATCTGCTGGGCTAGCTTGAACAGAGGTCTTCCTGAGAGATGACAGTGGTGGCAAAATACAAAACTTGATGAAAATGGCTTTTTAGAGCTTTGTTCATTACTATGATTTTAACAGCTGGTCTTACTGGACTATATGGAGTCATCTCCAGAAAATCCCTGCCTGTCTTATGTGAGAATATCTCATTTGAGAACTGGAATGTGCCTTAGGACCCTAAAAGCCCGTGCTTAAGGCACTGACATAATAAAGATAATTTCATAATATGCATAAATATCTCATCCAAAAGCAATGTGGCTACCTAATGTGCCACAAAAGGCATGAAAATAGCGAGTGCCCCCTCTTTTACTGCTGCTAATGGCCAGCTCAGGACATCAAACACTGTTAAGCTACTGGAGTTCACTGATTTTGAAGTAACAAGTCAAGGACTGGTTTGCAATAGGGAAAGAAAAAATGTGCAGCATCTGTCATTAAGGGAACTGTCACCTGGAAAGGAAAGACTGCAATTCAGATTCCTGACTCTGATCTATATTTTGCATTAAGTAGATATTGACCAGGAAATATAAGCAATCCAGAAAGCGAAGACTACAGATCCCTTTGCCTCCTAACACCATTGTCCAAATCACAAAGAATGAGATCTGTGCTTACTCTCTCTCCTGGCCTTGGTCCACTCAATCTTTAAAGGCACCAAGCAAAGAACACATTCAAGAGGTCATATGGAGCATATCCATAGCCCAGACACTGCATGTGGTCTGGGGGCTGGGAAGGCAGGAGCTGTCAGTCTGCCACAGACCAAATCCCTGCTCATAGCACAGTATCATATAGAACTGGCTTCAATACAGCAGTGATGCTGTTGTACTGTCAGTGGCCTGCTTGTATAAAAATAGTTTTTCTGTATCTCAACAGAGGCAGGATCAATTAACAAGTAAAAGGAGTTGCACTATGTGCTTTGGACAGAGGTATGTACAGGAGCCTGTGAAAAGGATGATGTTCAAGAGATGTTTTTGTTGTTATTTATCCTTTTTGCTATCTGAAAATGCTGTTGTCTCAGTTGGCTCAGTTTATAATTGCCTTGATTTTGTAAACCTCAAAAAAACTATTTGAAGAGAATTAGCCCTTTTTACTAGTATATTTACTAGTAATGCTTTCAGATATTTTTCTTCTAGAAATCCATGCTTTGGGAAGATTCATATTCAAAACAATAGTGCAGCATAAAAGGAAGGCAAAAGTAGTCATTAGAGCTGTGGGCAACACAGCCATTTCAACAGTTCCTTAGCAACTTTTAAGGAGCTGCATTTATGGAAATGGTTTAAGAGTTTGGTCTGGCAGAGGTACATAATTTAGAAAGAAGTAAATTAGGGGTCACTAGAATATAAAATCCCTGAATGTTTGTTTACTGATAACTGGAAAGAGAGGTTACACAGTACACAGGCATTCAGTTAATATAAGCAACACAATCCCTATGAAAATAAATTTTGTAAAACACACTGAGGAGTAAAGGTGAATACTGATATTCTGAAGTATTCAGCAGCTGACTGTTTAAATCCAAGCTGTTGTTTTCTGGAAAGATGCTGTAAAAAGCTCTCTTCACCAAAACTAATATGTTACTGCTAAAATGTTTTTACTTGCATTTCCAATACTGCATATGTGTTACTGTGTAAAGCCTGTAAGAGTATGTTTGCATGGCAGATGCTCTACAAAATAAAGCTGTACTGTACTTTTGTTTGCCACTAACAACATCTTGGAAGTTGGGAGATATGCCAATAATCATGAGGCATTTATGTTGTTGAGATACACCAAAAAGACTTTGAAAGCTTCTGCTATGCAATTTTTCTGCTGTTCTAGTTAACAATTTTGTTTCCATAGTAGTGATGTTTGCTCATTCTTACCAAAACAGTTGACCTGATTTATCAATAAAAGAAATGAGTATGAGTAAGTAAAGTCCACATTAAAGCTGTGGAGTTCCAAGAAGGATGTGGGGAAAAAAAACCTATGCAATTGGTCACCACTGAGCTTTCACAAAAAACAAGACCTAGATAGGACCAGTGCTTCATAAAATCATAGAATCATCTGCATATGGGATTATGCCTGCTAGCATATATTTGTCTTTTACTCATAGATTAAAAAAAAAAAAAAAAAAAAAAAAAAAAAAAAAAAAAAAAAAAAACCAAAACTATATAGAAAACATCAGGTCTTTTTCTTTTTTTTTTTTCTTTTTCTGTGTTAATGGAAGAAAAAATGGTATTGAAGATCCAAAATCAAAATGGAACACTGGGGGAAAAAAAAAAGTGTGGCAACTCATTGAAATCACACCTGGATTTCTGAATACATTTTTGGCTTGTGTTTTAGTTTGCTCTTGATCTCCTGAAACTTGATTTAATGAGAAAGAATTTTTCCTTGAGAGTAGACAGTGTAGGCACCAAGAAGGCATGATTATGGTAAGTCACAAACTATTCACCCCTGTCCTCCAAAATGCACCTCAGTGAGGTACTTGTTATCATCTTCTAAAATTAACTGATCTCCTCAGCTGTGATAGTGTCATCACCATTCTCCAAATTGGGTTTTACACTGCAGTATGAGGCCCATGACACCACTTCAAAGTATGTCTAGGCTGTATATTTCTCTGCCTTGTTTATAACTTGTCAGAACAAATTGTACTGTGGTGTAACAGCTTCAGATCATGACCACACTGATTATTAGTCAAAGCTATAAGATAAACAACTAATTTACTTTATCACAGTGAAGGTAGAAAAACGGGTTTTATCTTTAAACAAGCTACACCAGATAAAGTAATATACCCTGTACATCTGATACTTGTGTTCTATCTCTAGCAGAGCCTCCAGATTCCTTCTTGCTAGAGATCACTCGTCTAGGAGAACCAGAGATTTCCTTATCTGGCTGGCCAAGATGCCAGAGTGATGCTTTGTAAAAGAATCATCAGGATATTGCACAGCATGTGGCTGTGGACTTAATTACCACAGCATGCCTTATCTGGCACACCTTCTCTTTAAAATAGCAGTTCTAATCTCGACTTGTGGTCCTATAATTATACCTTCCCCATGGTCCCTAATAAAACTCTCTCTGCTTTGTGTAGAAGGAGGCATTGAAAACTGTCAATCAAATATAAAGAAAATCCTATTCATTAAATAACAAACAATGTTGATACCTGAGAACCTGAATATTCAGTACATAAAAGTTTAAAGATTTTGTCCACATGGCATTCGCAAACTAATCCATTCTGCAACACTGTGCCTTAACAGAAACAACTTGCATTACTTGCATACATTTTTAATATGAATAGACATACATATTACAATTAATTTTTTTTCTAAATTTAGATAATCTCAAAAGTTTATAGAGCCTAACAGTAAAACAAATAGGGCAAACTTGTATGTGGGATATTAAGCTTGTCCAGGTTACCCCATTATCTGTCATAGTTTCATTTTTGGTAAAAGAACAAATAATTCTTCTGCTTCTTAAAATGAAGATACAGGATAGCTAAAATATGACATGGGCTGAAAGGTGATCTAAAGCCCTCCACCCTAATCTTTTTAGAAGACTTTTCCTACAAAGCATTTCCAAGAACTTTACAAAAAGGACTCTTCCCAGTCTGGCCTTACAAGGACTACTGCCACAGATGCCCATCCTTAATGCTTTCTAATTCTAGTTTTGTCCCGCTGTCAGAGGAACACTTCTGGTTTTTTATAAATTGGCCAGTTCTGCTTTTTCAGCTCTAAAAAGTTTCTACAGTAAATATTTGGAGAAAAAAGTATAAAGCCTGCCAGAAAAATTATTCAACATTTCAACATATCCACTTCTCACCTGATCATAGCACAGCTTGGACATATTCCATCTAGTTTTGGGAAGAAGCAATCATAGCATACGATTTCAAATCTGATCCGTCATTTTTTCTGGACTGTGAACCTTGACATAGAATTAAAATATTTTCCAACCTAAATTATTTTATTTTATGGATTTATCCTTCTTATAGCAGAAACAGGATGCTAGAGAGCCAGTGTTTCCATATTAGAGAGAAAACATGCAGAGCACTTGATAAGGGTGTAATACATACATTTTACACATGGAAACTGATTGTTACCATGAAACACAATCTTAATAGAAAAATAGAATGTTGATGAAGAATCTTTTTAACCTGTACAAAGACAGATTAAATGAAAACTTGTAAAACTTGAAGCAAAAAGAGCACTGTCCATGCAGAAGACAACCACTAAGCATTAAACTCTGGTAAAGAGTTATTAAGCATTTCTTTAAGGAACCTTAATAAACAAATGTCAGCATATAGCAGAAGTCCTCTAGCAGTATAACTAGTATGGTGGAAAAAAAAAGTGAACTGTGTGGTTCATTTTGAATTATATTAATTGGGAAATAGTGAAAACCTGTTTATTTTCCACTCTACATTGTTTTCTACAAGACACGCTCATTTCCCATTCAAAATGTCTGATGCAATAGACTTTCCTTCTTAGTGAAGTGTTCTGACAAAGAATTGGTGGCAATGAAAAAAATGTGTATTTAGATATTTCTGATGTTAAAATTTCTCAGCCAAGTATGACTACCTGTTTTTCTCACTATTCCAACACAGATATGTTGGATGGAAGTAGATCTGTGTGAAATATTTCTCAGAGGCGAGGTATCCCAAACTGTGAGCCTCCCCACCATGAAAATTTCAGTAAAATATTTCTTTGGGTGTACCAAAATAATGCTCCAGAGTATAGCTATTTATCAAAGTCCTTGTTCTATTTTCTGACATTTACATGGTGTGATGGATAAAGTAGTAAAGGAATGATAATGTACAATAGGAGAAATACTTCACAGTACCAGATTTCTGCTGAATCCCTAAAGGTAGGGGAAACTGGATCCCAGCAGAAACCCACTGCTCACAGCAGCTGAGAAAAGCAGGGTAAAAGCAGGAGAAGTGCTCTGAGTAGAAGTCCTGTCTGTCAAACAGAATTTCCAGGAAGGGAGTTGTAGTTGACATTCAAGGACAGGTTAAGTAGGAATGCAAGAAATTCACCCAGATTGTAACAGGACAAGTGACCTAAGAGCTTTATATAACTGCTTGTTTATAAGTCTGTGTGAAAATAATTCTGCCACATTTATCTATACATGGAGAACTTTCTCTAATTAAAACCACTGGAGTTTATAGGCTCCAGGCCAGGACAGAAAAACCAATGCAAAATAAAATCTATAAAATACAATAGGGGGGGGAAAAAACAAAAAAAGGAAACAATTGGAGCCCTTGTGCGACACAGCAGTATTCTTTGGTGTCATTATTCCTTTGTTAATCAGGAAAATAGCAAAGTGACCCCACTTAACTTCACTCCAGAAAAGGGTGGAAACACCATTGAGCTGACAGCTATCTGGTCAGGCCTCTAAACAAAGGAATCTAGTTTTTATGGTCACATTTGCATACGTTATACAGCCATCTGTTTGCCTATGTCCATATTATACATAAACACTGACATTTTTGTAGAGATAGACAGCATCCCATTGTGAGTTTGAGTGTAATAACACATGACAAATCCTCACAAAAAAAGTACATATTTAAGTGATACAATTGAATAAAAACACAATAGATGTTGCTCTTCAGTTTAATATGTAAATAACTGGAATTACTTCAACCTCCAGGGGTTTTTTTTGATATTACAGAAATTTTATCAGAAAGTGCCACAATGGGTTTTTATAGTTAAACAAGTGTAATAAAATGATACTGGATTCTATTTTGCATCTTTGAATTTCTGGTTCTCCTCCAGTAGCACAAAGTGTTATGCCTGGTTTCATTACTGTACAAACCTGCAGAATTGTTAAAACCCAGAATGATTAAATAAAATGTAGTATTTCCAAGTCAAGTTATGAACAGAAAAACAAGCTGTCTTAGCAACCTAACACACAATTCTTGTCAAACAAAATACCTCAGCAAAAGTTTTAAAATTATTTTCTTGAGGAAAGTATTTTTTTTAATCTATCACCTGTTTCTTTTAATTTTTTTATTAATAATTATTTTTTTAAGAAATTATATTGGTATTTCTTTCACAAATTTAAACAAGCAGAAAAACTAATTGTTTGCATCTTCTTTGACACAGAACAATGCACGTGAGACCATTATTACAGCGATTCCTTGGTTTGTCCCATTTTGCTTTTTTCCTCTCCTGTCCTTTTCAGTTAACAAACTGATTAAGGGGAGAGAGTAGGAAAAAAAGCCCACAGAACTGAAAATTTAAAAACATCTTTACAAGAAATGTGGGAGTTTTTTTCCAAAATAAAGATTATTTTTTTTCCAAGAGCAAGAACTGGATTAAAAAAAAAAAACCATTGGCCAAAATTGTGATTTTGAAAGGAATACTTTGCAAAACCTCATCCACTCTTACTAAAATCTCTCAGTTTCTTATTTGGAAATAATGACTACACATAATTTATTGCAGATCTATTATTTAGCTGATCTTTGCTTTGTAAATCTGGTGACAAAGGAGTTAACAGATTTTGGGAAGGCATGGTGGTGAGTGGTGGTGAAAGGCACTGACCGGCTCAAAACTACCCCAAACAGCTGGGGCTTCATGGAGTTCCAAGGAATAGCAACCACTTACACCAGATCTAAATATACCTGCATCCGAAGTGACTCTATTAACTAAAGTAATCATACTTCAAACAAAGGTAGGGGTTTGTCATGATTTTTGTATCTGGAGAGTTTGATTACAGAACTCCTCTGAGCTCTCCTTGAGAAGAGCCAAAACTAGTCTGGTCCCCACCTGTGACAGAAAATGATTTTTTTTTTTCAGTTTTCTGATGAAGAAAAAAATATGTTCAAAGAAAACAGACCCTTTCCAATAAAAGCTTTTACCAAAATATAGCAGCGAGTAGTTGTGCTGTGTGAAAATGGTATATATCTGTGATTGATTTCCATGCTATGTAGGGATCACAGACAGCATCCTTTGCCTTTTTCTACTTCTGTCCACCTTCTTCATATAAACCACACAAAAATTTTTTTGAAGAGTTTGGCTTTTGTTAAAAAAAAGTAATGGAAAATTCTTGAAATAATGCCATGTAGGTAAAATGTCAACCCAAGCAGATATGTAAATAGTCATAGGATCATATTCTTCTGGGCTGGCTCTAAAAAAACTAAATCCAGAAAAAGCTTTAGGAAAGGAAATCAAGTTGTTCCTGACACATTCCCTCAGCCAGGCAGTGCTCAGCTGAGGGCAGAACATAACACTACCAAGGGCTGCTCTGGACAGCTGTTCAGGGCTGCTGTGGTTGGGGTCCCTGAAGTTTACAATTGTTCTGATTCTGTTCACAACTAGCAAAAAAACCCCAAACAAATGGGGTCATGTTAGAGATCCTCCTGCTTTGTAAATAATTTTATTAAAGACAAGGAAGAGATATTGAGGTAAAGACTATAAGAAATAGAACTGGGAGATTAAACCTCCCCTGGTAAGTAGCTGTCATGGTTTGGGAATGGCATTCTCCAAATTAGTACTCCCACTAAAACCATGTGCTGCTCACTTCCCCACCCCCTGCAGCACTCTAGAGAGGGAACTGGAAGCAAAAAAGGCAAGTATCACAGGTTGAGATAAGAACAACTTACTGGAAACAGCAATGAGATAAGAAAATGAACAGCAATAGCAACAACACTAATGACAGAGGGTAGAAGAAAGAAACAATTCACACAAACCCCCACCCCACCCCCAACAGCAGGCAATACCAGCTGGCTCCCTCTGGCACTTCTGCTCAGCCCGACCAGAAGCCCTTCTCCTCAGAAGAGAGTCTCTTCTCCTCCTACCTCTGGCAATGACAAGAGTGTTAGAGAACAACCTCAAGGTCCTGGCCATGCTGCCTGCTGGATACTGAAAAGAATTAACCCTTTTCTGGCAGGAACGAGGACAGTAGCTGTCTTCTTTCTAGAATTTGGCAAGACTGTGATTTCCTGAGCAGGTTGCAACTGGGCCATTTTGTTTAGCTGTATTTAATGGATCTATTCAGCATGAATTTGCATCTTTCATCTTTGAATTTATTTGTATTTTTGGCCTCTTCAACATCCAGTGGAAAGGAGTTCCATGATTTAATTATGCATCATGTGAAAAAGTACTTCCTTTTCACCCAACTCTGCTCCCTTACATTCTCTTACATTTAGTGTTTCCTTATTGCTGCCTTACAAAAAATAGTGAAATTCCATGCCTTTCAAAACTTCTAGACCTCTGTTAAACCCTTCCCTTCTTTGATTATCACACCTCTTCCACTCCATCGCTTGTCTTCCACCTAGAAGCCAAATCCATTTATGCAGAAATGCTCAACAAACCCTGCTGCCACTGGAGCAAGGTGGTGGCATTCTGGCTGAACTGGCAGCCTGACCTTGTCATGGCAATAAGGAACGTGGCTAGTATGGATGTGTTATTTAGTGAGCTTTCCTCTGAGAATCTAAAATGCCATGGTCTAGCACCATTTCTCTCCATGAAGGAGGGTTTGCTTGGGTGGTATTTTTCATTTCAGTAATGGAGTGCACTTTGGTCTGTACAAATGACTTCACCTTTGACTTTATGCTACAATTTGGGGGGAAACTGAGCATTACCTTTACCTCATTTCTTTAACATGTTACCAAATTCTAAGATAAGGGAGACAACCTCTAAAAAAACAGAGAAAATTTCCATCCTCAGTTGTACTTATATAGTAACTTTTTGATGTGTGCAAAATTACAAACTCCTAGTCCATGCCTAATTTGGTGTCTGGGGGAGGGGGAGATTCTTCCCTTTTTATTCTGGCCAAATGTTCCTGGTAAGTCACTATTTTAGCTTTGACTGTTTGGAATTACCATCGCAGTTCATTTAGTTAGGCTTGAAATGATTTGCTATAAGAAATATTTGTCTCTGAATTTACATGACATTTCTGGCATCAGCTTCACAATTGCACCATAAAACTAGTTTATTTCCAGAACTTTCAACCTCCCTGTCAACACACAGCTGGAAGGGAACAGAAGGCAGACAAATACAGACTGTTTGTGGGCTTTTGAGAGAAATGCATTAATCACTAAGCCCAATACAAAAAGGTAAAACTGACTTCTTAACCACTTTCTCTGCTACAGACCATCTTTCACCTATACTACTGACACCTCTGAAATGTGTTCTTGGGAAAAAGGGTAAAATTGTCAACAAGTACAAATCTTGAAGTGATTTCTTTTTGGTTGCAAAAAAGCCTGGGCTGAGTAACTATCAACTGTGCCTATCATCAACTTTAAAGAAAGCTGCACTAAAAAATGGATGCAGAAACTAACTGTGCTCCTGGAACTAACTGCAGCACTACTCAGACTTGAGAGACAGGCTGGCACAAACCAAGTTTTAGGAACTTTCTGCTGTGATACTAAAAATGGAGAAACCTGGAACAGCAGCAGCATCAGGTTATTTCACTGCAAAATACATGGATAAGACATCTCACTGATGCAGAATACAGAAAAAGAAGAGAAAGGAGGAGACACAGAGATCATGAAAAAAATCTAGTAAAAGAAGCAGAGATATGGAATGTGAACAAGTGTGAATGGGAAATGCTGCTGTGCCAGAAGCTTAGGCACAGTACCTGTGGAAATTGGCTGAATGAATTTGAGAATACCAATCTAGGCTGAATGAATTTGAGAATACCAATCTAACAAAGAGGAAAAACCCTATGCTGTAGCAAGAACATGTGCTGACTATAAGAAAGGATGACACTGATATTTAACACAGAAAATGGGAAATGCGGATGTGGGTAAATTTGAGGGTGCTGCAGAATCATCATAAATTCTACAAGAATGGAAGCAAAAGGGGAGGTAGTTCTTAGAAAGGAATTGGAAAAGAGAAATCAGAAAAGAGGAACACCCTAGATTTCTCCAAAAATCTGACTGGCAGTCACCTGTAGCTGAAAGTAGATGATGATGATGAATCAGGGAAGAAGCACAATAAACCTAAGGCAATCTTCAGTGCAGCCATAGAAATATCTACATACTTATGCAGAACCAAAGTATCTCCTTAGTGTAAATTAGAGTTGATTTCATATTTACATTCTGTAGACAGTGGAGGCAATCTTTATATGAAAAAATATAAAAAACAAAGACAAGGAATTCACTCTGTTAAAATAATTTGAAGTTTCATTAACTTCAAAACAAACATATATGGCAAAGCATAAATTCACACCCTATGCTACTTTCTCTACTTAACTTTGCCTTGGATTGTAGCCAAAATATCATTCACAGGAATCAGATCAAGACATCAAGAGTGAAGTCAGAAATATATGGTCATACACAGATGGCAAAAAGATTTCTTCAACCCACATGAGTAAATGAGGACATGTTTTGTGAATATGTAAGAACTAAATGCACTGCCTGGGTCAGAAAATGCTTCATCCTGTCACCTGCATTTGTTCCCTGTGTAATGTACCAACATCCCTTCCACCACTTCCCTCAGCTGTTGTTCTGCCAGCTGGTTCTCAAGGAGACCTTGAGCACTGGGCTGGGCAGTCGAGGCGTAAATGAGAGTACAGTGCTGGGTATCACTCACACTTTACACTACCTTTCAAAGAGGCTCCTTAAGGGTCCCAGCACGTGCTGAACAGAAAGGATGACAAGATGGACCTCATCCCTCTGCAGAAGGTATTTTCTCTGCAGGAGAAAACATTCCATCTCTAACAGAGAAACTGGTAATGATGAAACACAATTAAAACTTCTGCAAATTCAGTTTAGGGAATGGGACTCAGTTTTCATTATTTCTAGGAGAAGCTTACCTGTTAATGTAATCAATACTGTTACAAATATGAGTGCAAAACCTCTGTATGATGCAAGAAGTTGATGTTTCAGCTACTTGTTTACTTGCTATCATAATTTCTGCCTCATTCAATGACAGATCATTTCTAAATGATGGAGATGCAAAATTACATTGAACAAATAGGCTCTTCAAAACCTTCATGCTACTCTATTTCCCACCGTGTTATTTAAGTCTTAAAGTAAGTAAGGACTATGCCATATTATAATTCTATTTTGAATTGACTGAGTGGCTTGTAAGACTCTTAGTTATAAATTGACTGTTCTGAGATAGTGCATTAGGATCTCAGTGGATAAATGGAGAAGAGCAGGACAATGAAACAATTTGTTGTCATTACTAATCTTTTCTGATGTCATGCTTAGGGACATGGTTTAGTGGTGGACTTGGCAGTGCTGGGTAAATGGCTGGGCTCAATCCTAAAGGTCTTTACCAACTTAAATGATTCTATGGTTCTTTGAAGTTGTGAACAGTTCCAAGCTTTTGGCCAAAATAAGTTGAGTACCTAATAATGGCACAGGCTGCTGAGGACACCATGAAGGGCAGTGCAGGTGCTCTGTTGTTGAGCAGACACTCTCCTGCACAGTTAATGGCAACCAGCATGGCTAAGGACGGGCCGGCAGGAAAGTTGCCCTGGGCAGCAGCATGTCTTATATCCTGAGATATCTGGAAACAAAACAAGTGGACTTACACCTCTTCCAATTAAATTTGCCTTCCAGTTAAGAATGTGGTGATGTATAACAAAGATCTTTTTCAGAGGAATTTGTTTGCAGCTCTCTGCTTGATTTTCAGTAGCAAAGATGTCTTTGTCAAGCAAACACGTGTTCCCAGATTATTCCACCTTGTTCTGTGTTATTTCTTTACCTTGTGTAAAAGTGCAGGAACTTTTCTTGTTTCCACAGAGCTATGTCTACCTCATTACTAAGGCTCTCTGTGTCACTTAGAGATGTGCAGTACCTGACTTTCTGCTCCTGTGTCCGAGTTCTATGTCTCTTTACTCTGCCACAAACAATGAAGTTGACATTTCCTTTAACTGAGAAGAGCAAAGTACCTTTAATGTATATTTAAGGTTGCCAGTCACATTGATTGACGCAGTGGGCTGTCAGAAGCGTTAACTTACATGTCAAAAGGTGCACATTTATTCTGTTTGTTTAATCTTTAGTGGGGCAAGTACCACAGAACATGAATGCTTTATGCTTGTCAGGACCTTGCAAATCAATAGCAACCTTCTGTTATCTGCTGCTTTGAGCTGGGTGAGTTCATAAAGCTGTACTCAGTCCAAATCCACAATGGATATTGTTTGGAGGTTACCTTAACCAGCCATACAGCATTAATAAAATCGAGAAGGAGACATTTTCCTTGGCATCTGAAGAAATATTGCCTGCCACTCTTTCTAAAGGTTTTCTTTACTTCTTCAGAAAGATCAAACTGGAAGAACTTTAGGGAACATCCTACTAGACTGAAAATATTTTAATAACATATTATTATCAACAACTATTTCAGACCACATGTACTTTGTTCCCTTGCTACAACAGTTTTTTTTAAAAGAAATAAACCTGTCAGATTTGAGGAAAAGAACAATTTCTTTAGTTGAAATAAAAGCACAGTAGCCTGTGAGATGTGATTTTGCACTTGACTTGTAAGTACAGTACAGCACCGAGTATAATAGCTAGAAAGGGTGAAAAGTCCAAGTATCCCCTAGAGTCATTAGGTGCTTAGGCTGCAGCAATGGATGAACTAATTAAATAAAAGTGAATTAGACTGGAGCCCTTCTTGGAAAAATACTTGGCTAATGACTTTGAAAAGAAAATGTCAACATGCATTTTCAAAGTGTTTCCAGATTATACAATAAGGCACTAATAGAAAATCCTATTCCCTTGAGAAATTTCTAGACCAGTTCTTCACAGGGCAAAGACAGCAACAAGACACCCATTGTTGTGACTTCCAAGTTCAGAACAAAGCTTGGGTGCAAGAATTCTCAGATTTTTTTTTTTTTGTACAATTTTTAAAAGATAATATGCAAACATAACTACTCATTCAAAGCACACAATTCTGATTATGCAGTCTTCTTCCTAATTAATGCATACAACCATAGGAAGAAGATAATCTTACAAAAAGAATAATGAAGATGGAAGATTTCAGTAAAACTCTACCTGGATTTGCTGGAATAGTTCTTTTTGCAGGATCCCCTCTTCCATTTGCAGCATGCATGATCAAAGTATGGGAGCTGTATTATCTTTAGCTCTCTAAACTAAACAGCACACACTTTCTCTTGGTAAGACCTTAGATTCTAATTTATTCCCACACATTAAAGGAAAAAAAAATAAGTATTGTGTGCAAACACTGTGTGTGTATGTATGTGTGGGAGGTATTTTGCAATGTAGATGCAGCTGTTGCTTTGTGAGCTGCACCTAGTAAAACTAGAATTATGAGCTGAAGGTGTCCACTTTCAGGTTCCCCTTGTGGCATTACAAGGCCCCCGTACATTTTTGATCCTGCTATCAACAAATATCTTTGCAGCCTTCTGAAAATTACTTTTGGCTTTGTCTGAAGGTCATTTCCATGCAAGATGAGGAGTTATCCTGCTGGCTACAGTTGAAACCTTGATACTGCTACCTTGTTGTATCACATCAATAATAGATAGAAAAACTTTTCTTAAGTTTGGGTTATTTCCTTTAAAAATGCAGAAACCTCTCCTCCTTTATCCACTTAAAAAAAAAAACAAACAAACAACAAACAAACAAAAAAAAAACCACAAACAAACCTAAGACTCTACAAATCATTTAAAAGGAAAGAACCCAATTGTCAATTTACTTCAGTTAAAACAAAAAATCCCCACACTCTCTTCTGAGTCTGTATTTGAGAAAAAAAAAATCTAACTTCACAACCTGCCTACCTTCTCCCACTGAACCTCTGCCTGGCTTATCAGGTCAGTGACAATGCTGAGGATTAACCATCATTTGGTTTCTGTTGCTCTCATGGAGTTCCTGGGTTATGCCTCCTAATTAAGGGACAGATTGTTACTTTGCTTCATAAAGATGCAAATATGTGCCAATAGGGATTTCAAGATGAGAAACATCAGCTTTACAAATGGCTCAAACATATTTTTTAAAGTGGGTTATGAATTTATATTTGTTACTTTCTCAGGGCCCAAGTATTAACTCAATGGGAATTGTGTTTTAACATATAACTATTAAAATAATACAAGTAATTTGGAAATATAAATTCCAGGCATTAAAAATTGGGAAAATCAGACAAGAGTATGCTCAGATTTGGGGAACAGGATTATTTGTCATCTGTGAAGATTATGCCTCTAGAACTTTAGAAGGATTCAGCTTTGATTCATATTTTACAAATTTATACTACTGATAGAACCCTTGAACATAACCTGTCTCAGGAAGCAACAAGCCAGGTTAGGCAGGTAAAAATTGACTACTAACATAGTTACCAAATGGAGGAAGAAGTAGGAGAATGACAATTTCACAATAAAAAACAGGAAGACAAAGGAATTTTGCCTGCCTAGCAAACAAAATATGGAGGAAAAATACTGAACAATAAATTTGAATTTTAAATATAGGAGAATGCTTTCATACAGTGCAAAAAGAGGATAAATTATTAAATTTATTACTACTAAAGATGCCAAGGAAATGGAGGCATGAGCAGCTAACATTTACTGATTACCTTGTATAAGTATTTGTCATACAGAAAGAGAATCCACAGTATTTGCTCACATTTGAAGTGTCTAGGATAACAGACATAATATAAGGGTATCAGACCTGTGGCTCCTAAGTAGCTAGTAAACTATAAACTGTGTATAAAACATCCACATTCTCAAAGAACTCTCAAGCACACAGAAACAAAGGTACAAGAGGCTGAAATAATTAATTTTGACACAATGTGAGATCATGACCCCTTATCAGACAAAATTCTTGTTCTTATTTAAGGCTGATCACATCTTAGTTGGTCACAGGACATCCTGAGTTGGAAAGGACCCATGAAGATCATGGAAGCCCAGGTCCAAGATGTATACCTGTACACCTACAAGGCATATAAATGCAAAACTTCCAACACTGTCAAGCACTCAAGACATTGTAACAGAGATCCTTTCCACTGCCCTTCTGCAAGTCTTATTTTAAACAAACAGTGATATGGAAACATAAGTAATGGAAGAATGCAAAACAAATCTGATAAGATCTTGTGGGCCCAAACAGGAGGTAAAGGGTTAGTTTGTTTTTGCATGGGCACTTCTTTTTACATGGAAATACAAAAATGCTACATGGCCACCATCAGTGTTAATGCAGTTCCATGTGGCAAATGAAGCGGGAGTGCCTTGCATAAAATGCTATTACTAGCTTGTGCAAATATGATAAAGAACAATATTTACATGCCATTTACAAATTACAACTATTAGGAAGAAGCAATATAAACACTTAGAAGGCATTTTCTTCCTACCAGGAGAAATGCTCTGACAAGAGAATTGATTCAAAGCTTACTGCAGTCAAACAGAGACTTCCCATGTACTTTATTGGGCTTTGGATCTGCACTTAAATCACAAACAGCTTTGCAGATGAGAGTAACATTATGCTAAAGAAACAAAATAATAAATAATGAACTAAAAATTGTTAACCTGAAAACTACAAAATGCATTTTGTTATGGAATGATTTTGTCTATTTTGCAGCACTGTCTCGTTCTGTCTCTGGCAAACAAAGGAGACAGTTGCACTACGTATTTATCACACACAGACTTCTCCATGTCAATAACTAACCAGAAGCCAAATATGAGTTTACAAATGTATTATAATTAAAAATTCTTCAATATGACAAACACAGCTAGGCAAGGACCACAAATATGGTATGTAGGACTTAAAAGCTTTTTACAGCTCTAGTATTAAAAGTCTGGCTCATTAAGAACTAGTAAGCCTCTTACTGTTTTTGCCAAGTATTATATCAAATATTCACTGAATTCACTTTTCCCAACCTAATATAAGTCCAGGCCTGCTGCTACTGAGTTATTACAACTAATATTTGCAGTAGAAAAATGAAGAAAAGCAAATTCTGTCATATATACTTGTGAAGAGCATTGATCAAAAAACACTTTTAGAACATTATGAGTTTGTCAAAGTCTTCACAAAACTAGCATCCAATTAAGATGTTGACTGTTTCAGAAAACTCTATTTACATAGAACCTTGTACAAACAACACAGCCTTTTGATTTATTAATTATTCTGTAACTAGAATATGCGGTCGCACTTGGAAGGTTCAAGTAGTCTATTGTTAAAAACACACTGTAAAACTTGGATAGGAAATGTAAGCAAGCCATGCTTGACATTTCAATAAAATCTCAGTTGATGCTAATAATTACATCATCAGGTTTCAATGTGTGAGGTTGCAATTTATGTCCATGTGAAATTAAAATTTCAGCAATCTCTGCATACAGACACTGTACAAATCGAAACACATTCAATTCCACTGTATTGAATGCAATTTAGTTGCTAATCAGGGAAGAACCATATTTACACATTCCAATTGGCTGCATCCTCTAACAGCATTACAAACAAAAGACACTCCTGAAATTCAACACCAAAATCAAGATAATTATTGCCAGGAGGCGGCCAAGAATTGGCAAATGTAATTTATCCATACCTTGCAATGTAGTTAAAGAAGTAAGCTAAGCAGTCAGTCCATCCCCTAGGTGTGTGATTTCTTTCAGAGGTTTCAGGTAGGTATATTTCTAGTGTATTGCTGCCAAAATGACTAATGACCACAGTGTTGAAATGCCACCTTCTGAAAAACTGCACAGGCCTATTTGTTCTGCATTCAGATCCTCAATTTCTTAGTTGTTAAGAAGTGTCTTGGCTGACTAGTTACACAGAAGTTAAAGAGGTTCTTAACAATAGGAGTAAGCCCAGTGTAGCAATCAGGTTTAGAAAGAGACTGTTTTAAAAGACAAATAATTCTTACTTGAGAATAGAACAAATCCAACTCAGTTACATTGAGATAATAGAGCTCCCCATTTATGGAGGGAAAAATAATTTTGTTGAAAGATTCTTTGCCATTTCTTGATCAAGATGAATCACATGGATGATTGCATTAATCAAACAGGGCAGACTGGGACATGTCAGGAGATTTAATAAGTTCTGCAAAGTTTTGGTTCCTACTGTTGTGCTAGTTCCTCATGGTTATTGTGACATTCTGGCTCTGCTGTAGTTCACAGGAGATTTATTACAGAGCTCATTACATTCATTTGATACACTTTAATTAAAATATTAATTAAAGATAACTGTAACAAGGGACCTAGGATATACTGTGTGAGATCAGATTCACAGAATGACATGTTGCTTCTCATTTTCAAATGTAGACTCTCAAGCAGGGCTGCCACACAGAAGAAGGCTTCCTACTTTATCTGTTGATGACAGGGACAACGTACTGGGTTTTTCAAGGTTGCTCTTAAACTGAGAACTGTTTGGGATTTATGCTTTACTTGTAGTAAATTTCCATTTGTTTTGATTGAGAGTCCCAGAAATTTTCAGGGATGTAAATATCTGAATTATAAATTATGATTCATTAATAGTTATAAAAACCTTTGTGGTAGTAGGCTTTTAGAGCAGAGAACATGCAGCTGATGCTTTTACATAACCCTGTCCCTCTAATACAAGCTATTAATCAGTGGAATCAGAAATATTTTCCCTTCTGAATAAATCTAGCAAACACAGGCAGCAGATACGCTCAAAAAAATTAGAAGTTGTAAAGGTAAATTATGTGCAAATTACAATGTGGCTTCCCTGTGGATTTCACAGTCTTTGGAAGAGATACAAGTACCAATGCCTGGGCATGTACACACACACATACACATAAACAAAATCAGGCCTTCAAATTATCTGTAGTAGCAATTATTTGGAACATCATAAGAAATGGGACTCTTATTCATCTTCTGAAAGCATAAATACTGAGTGAAAGCATATGTTATATTTGAAACATTTACTATTGTGTTCCTTTTGAACTCTAATAGTATACTAATGGATGTGCCAGAAAAATATCAAAGCATAGATGACCTAGAACGCCCAGTGGCAAAAGGGTACGTTATTGAATGTGAATTAATGGATAAAATGTTCTGAAAGATAATTCGATCTGATTAATAAAAGCAGGAACAGACATAATCCAGAATATCCTCAAAATATTCTGAAATATAATGGAAACATAAACTATCTGCATTATTTTGATAAAGAAGCAAAGCCACTAATTTCAATACTTACTTGAAATCATTTGTTAGCTTGGACCTCCCTGCTACAGAAAACTTGTTAGTGGAGGGATGTTCCTTCTGTCTTCTCCCTAAATGATATTACTGGCATTTACTCTTCCAGCTGTGCCTGCTAGCAGTGCCACAGCTGTGGGGCTTGGCACTCTGCTGGCCTCATATGTGTCATTCTTGGAGTCCCCAAATGGTTGGGGCAGGAAGGGACCTCTGGAGATGGGCTGGTCCACAGCCTGTCTCTGTCTAACACACTCCATCCTACACAGTGACACAGCTATCTGTACACAGTGACAAGATCTCTTCCAAGCCTTCTCTTCTCCAGGCTGAGCAGTCTCCTAGCTCTCTCATCCTCTGCATGCATGACAGATCCTCTCAGCCCTTACTCATCTTTGTGTGTCATCTTCACTGAACTCACCCCAGTAGCTTCACTGGGGAGCCCAGAACTGGGTGCAGTGCTCCAGATGTAGGTTCACAGCATGGATTGTTAATAAACTGTGAACCTCTAAGGATCTCCGTTGTCATTAAGGACTGTAAATTAAGAAGGCCTACAAAGTTTTTTTCAGATTGAATCAAGACTGATTAGGTGGGTTAACCATTTAAAGGTGGGTTAACCATTTAACTTAGCCAGCATGCATCAAAACCAATAACTTCTAGTGAAAGTATAGTTTGAATTCCCCAAAAAGAACAAAAATGCTTTTGCTCTGAAGTAAATATAAAGGATAACATCTATATCACTGAAAAAAAAAATTTATATCTGAAAAGGTTCCATACTTCATTAGCTCATTTTAACATACAAAAATTTAGATACCAGTTTCTGCAACAATTAAGCCACAAATTTGCAAATATCAAATCTTACTTTTATATGCTTATATTGCTTCTTCTCTTTCATTTGCTACACTTGGCTTTTGTTTCCAATTAAATGACCAAAGCAGTGTCTTCTTCTCTGTCACCTTGATTACACAGCATCTAGAGCAATGGAGATGGCAGAGGGAAACAGGACAGCTGCAATGCAAGCAAATACATAGGGAGCAAAAAGATGGGAAAAGTGAAAACCAATATTTCCTTCTTTTCATTCAGGACTGTCTTTGGCTTTGCATTTTAAAGGAAAGCTAGACTTTGCTATGTCACCGTGAAATAATTTAGAAATCTTTCACAAAATTTGGTGTTAAAAAAGAAAAATCTGCCTTGTCACAATAGAAAAATTCACTGGTCTAAAAAAGCATTGATCTGTTATTTTATTTCACATATTGAAACAGGAATAGAGTCAGTTTAGCTGTCCAATGGTTCTGTATGTCAGAATTAAGCAGTCCAGTGTTTAATCAGATAACAGATTTCTGGGAATGGGCAATATTGATTTATTCACATAAAACAGAAGATGTCTGTTTACATCTTGATGCCATACATCTTGGTGCTGGCAGTCGAAAACTTCTTCCTGATCCTGTGGAATACAAATTCATACCTTCAAATATGGATATACTACCCTTAACTTTTCCAAACATCACACATGTATTACAGTTTCCTTCTCACTCCTTCCCTGTAGCAAACATGCCTCCAGATAGTAATTACTTGGAATTTATAGTCTCTTCTGCTAGTTCTCAAGTCCATCCTTCACTTAAAATAAGACTATATTAAAAAAAAAACAAAACAAAAGTTTGTTCATAGTAAGAACAACTTCCACACCTTCAAAATAATGAATCAAATGAAGCAAGAAAACACTCTCTGCAGAACCTGAATAGTACAGGGAATCCCTGTGGCTTTGCAATAGATGGCTCCTGTGGATTGGTCTTTTAACAAACTGTCATGTGGTCATTTGACACTTGTATTCAAATTAAGAGAGTGTTCCTAAATCGCTATGAAAATGCTAATTTGACATGGCTATGATGCTTACAGAAAACCAGAGGTAGCAAGATGTTATGTTATTATTTCATCTGATTTTTGTAAGTGGTTTATACTCTGTTCTTGAAAATCAGCACTTTAGACTTCCTACATGTTGTACTAGAAAAAGATATTATGGATCGGTAACTTTTTATTTTGCAGTATTGAACCTATGCCTAGTGCTGTTTGTTTTTACAAGAGTTATTCTCAGTTCATTCATGTAAAAATTCCCATTTGCATTCTAAATTATCTTCTGCTGTTAGTAACAAATCCATTTATAAAGATTTAATAAGGAGCTCTCTAAGTAGGTCTGGAAGGCTAGCCTAGTTAATCATAACGTTGACTTGAATAAATATACATTTTAAATTATGGTATTTTTATATTGCTATAAATCTTCCTACAGATAGCTTCATACAATTTTTAGAAAACCTTTTTATTTTAGGGAAGAAAATAGTTTCAAAAAGTTATCATTAAATGAAAGGAGCATATAATTTTTTTCCTTATTTAAAACAAAGAAAATTAAGATTGTGGCCTGTGATTTTCTACATGTAAGTATTAAGGATCAGTATCAAAGGATCAAGTATGAGTCAAATCCTAGTGAGTTTGATCTGAGATCAATCACCAGTATGGTTTGAGTTAATAGCCCACTTCAGCTTTTTCTGTATTCACCCCTGCCATTTAATTTATTTACTCATTTCTCCATCCTCATTTTAGTGAATGTTAATCTCTGACATTACTCAGCAAACAATGTTCTTCAACTGGCCGCTCTGACTCACTAGTACAGGACCTGTCACATCAGGAAAAACCCAAAAAACCTCTCAATAACACTAGGCAGACACAGCTGATTAAGAGCAGTGACATTCATCAGACCCCAGCCACCTGTGTGATGGGCAGAGCAGTTCCCAGGAATGGTTGGCAAGGGCAAAGCTCACCAATGGCACCATTTGGTGCTCTTGGGGACTTGCCACCCACACCACGAGGCACAGCCAGGCAAACCGTGCATCAAGAAGGGGTCTGGAGGCAGGCAAATCAGGCAGCACACTTGATTCACCATCAGCTTTCAGGAGCCTGTAGAAGACAGCTAAACAGGTCTGTAGGCTAAACTTCCATCAGGCAGAAGTACAACTAGAACTTCACTATGAAATGGAACTGTGGAAACTGATCTGCCATTTATTTTCAGCAACATATATATATTTAATCTGTGCATTTTTTGATTCTTGATAGGATATTTCTGATTATGACAAACAAGTTTTGCTGTGCAAAGAAAGCTGCTGCTTGTCTGCCTTTGGAACGTGCAGTGAAAGTAACTTCCAGGCTGAAATCAGAGTCTTTAAAATATTAAAACAGCAAAGTCCAGGAAAAGTCTGAGAGTACAAATATCCAAATCTTATTAAGCAATTGGTTTGTTTCGTAAGAGTTAAACTATTTCCTAGCATTTAAATTACTCTGTGTCAAACTGCATCTTTTATCAGGACTTCCTACATCATGGGGTGATATCACAAGAAAAATGCACAGGTAATATTCCAATGTGGCTGGTATGAGTGGAGCTACAAGGAAAGGGAAAATAAAGAATTAGACAGACCGCAATGCCTAAAGGCCTCGCGCCTTGTTTGTTGTCAAACACTAATAGTCTAGTTTGATGTTCTCAGAGTGATGTAAAACACGTGGTAACCTTTGCCCATTCCTTACTCTGGAATTCCCATGTACCAAATGCCACTGAGGCAGAGCAGCTTCCCTGGGATGGCTGCCAGCACTCTGAGTACAGCTTGCTGAAAATAAACCTGGTGCCAAGAAGATGCAAAGGGTAATCGCTTAAAGGGAAAGATGCCATCAGAGGATTAAGCACAGAACGACTACAGCAGAGAGAGGGGAATATACAGAACAGAGAATAAAAGTCTTTAAAGTAAGAAACAAATGACAATTTCAGAACAACTACTACAGCTCCTAGGGCTTACTTCATTAGTTACAATAATTTCAGGTGCCTGTAGGCAAGTTTATTTTAAATTTGTACTGAGATCTTCAGAATTACTAGGAATCTGGAATCTAGACAAAGGCATAGCCTGATTTGCTGATGTGCTAGTGACAAGAAGATGTCTGCCAAATTCATAATTCTGCCAAATTAATTTATTTATGCACAAATACTTGTTTGGAGATATGGCAAAGGCTTTGTAATCCCAGAAACTGTTAGATATTTGGTTCTTCAAAGTAAAATGCAATAGAGATTAGCTGTCAGAATATTAAAGCAGAACTTACTTAAAACATGTAAACCAGCAAGGCCTGGTTGATAAAACAGGAGGGCAGGATTTTTCTCATTATTAGACTCAGATATAAGCTGAATCCTAAAATTGGAAGCAATACTCATTTCTTTACGTAACATAGCCCTCTTCCATAGATGGAAGATTACCATGAAGCCAAGCAGTTTTCTCCTTTAATGTATGAAAAGAGAATTTTATTTATGTCTACCAAGTTTTCTGTACTGTGCAGTTTTTCAGGGTATCCTGACAGCTTATCCAGTCACAGACATGATCTTTTACCTTATGAGTTTGTGTTAGATCCTAATTTCTTTTTCTGTATTTAATAACAATTAATAAGTGAAATCTTTCATACTGATATAAAATATAGAAGGATATAGAAACACTTCAGTTTCATAGATATATTTTGCCAGTTTTCCAAAGCAACAATTGCCTAAATATCATACAGACTTTCTAAAAATGATTTAGTAATTGAGAAATCAATTGTTGGTACTGTGCAGTGGTACTGTCAAGACCTGCAGAGACATTGGCACTTCCTCATGCATTTAAACATTCCTAGATGCAAAGCTATTCACATAATTAAATACCTTGTTAAAGATCTAAAACATTCAAAGTATTTAAAATCACAGTTCTCCATATGAAAAAAAAAAAAAAAAAAAGAAAAAATGAGCATATTCTTGTTCTTGTGAAAAACATTATTTGCAGGTAATGTCACAATGACTTTTATTTCACGTACCAAATAAAATTGCCACAGCTAATTCTCAAAGACTGTGTGAACAGTCCAGATAATTGTATGCAATGGGATGTCACAGGGTGAACCACTGAGGTTAAAAACATTCTGGAGTAAAAAAATAGTGATTTCCATTGTTTCTTTTTCCTAAAGGGCAAATATTTATGTTTCAAACAGTCTTCTTAGGTTTTGTTCTGTTTTGTCCCTCATTCTCAAGGGTGAATACTTTCCAGTACTCTATAAACTAGAACTGTGGTATCTGTTACATTTCATTGTAGTCTCAATTACTCTCTTTTAAACATGTGATGATTTCTTTGAAAAATTGGGAGAAATATTTCTTGCACTTGGAAAGGGAAGTGTTGAGGAATATGATAATCCTCAGTTTCTTAGCAGCTTGTTTTGAAATTTCACAGAGCTGTCTCCTTTAAAATCTTTATCTTGATGCTGGAGACAGCCTTTATGTCACCACAGACATGCAGCCCACCACAGTAAAGAAATCTGTGTAAAGCTGGACCCAATCCCCTGAGAACCCTGATGTTTACCAGAGCAAGTTTTTTTATGAACAACTTGTGTAAAAATACTGGGGGGATCAAAGGATCAAGACTTGATTGAAACAAGGAGAAACAGTGCTGATATAGACTTAGTATCAGCAATTTTAGCCCCAGTATCAGATAGAGAAAGGTGCATTATTACAGAAGTTTAAGATAGCAAGATACAGTGCAATTTCCCCCCCATCATTCTCTGTATCCACCCTTTCCCATTTCTTCCTCCTCCACTCTTTCACTCCCCATCTGCCCCCACCCTGCCTGCACAGTGGGAAGCAGAGCTGGGGCTTTGGGGTCGGAGATGATAAATTCTCTGTGGGAGATTCTGCTCACAACCTGAGCTGTGCCCAGTGATGCTGAGGAAAGCTGCACTCCTAGCAGAGCTATGGGATCACTCGATTTGGCATCCTCTGCTGTGGGGGTGCCTATAGGAAACAAAGCTCCAGGGTATGTGATGTTTCCACTTGCCTGCTGGAGCAAGTCTGTGCTCTGGGTTTAGAGGGAGATGGGTACAATTTGTACTCAGGGTGCATATGGTAGGTGAAATAAACACCTCTCTTTTTTTGTTTTTAGATAGTAAAAATCAAATAGATACACGAATTCATTCTACCCTCCGTTCAAGAATTCCCAATCCCTACTACACAGAGCAATTTGCCATAACAGATTATTTATTTTATGAAATGGCAAATTTCCATAGTAGAAAACTCTGTCAACATAAACTGCTTAAACAAATGTTTGATTGTTCTGCAGTCAAATAACTAGATTCACAAAGAATAGAAAGCATAAGTATTGTATTTAAACACTAAATGATCTCTGAGTTAATAAAAAAAATATTTTCTGAGTTTGAATATATGGAATGACAAAAGCTTGAATCTCCAACTTTTAAAATATTTATGCACAGAGAGGGAAGCCATTTCCAGAAAGCAGCCTTTAATACATCGCATTTCTACCTGTGGGGAATACATGTGTCTCACTTAAATGACTGTTACTGGTCTGATTTACATTTTACATACAGTATTTTCATACTCTGCTGCTACTGCAACACACTTTGCAACGCAGAGCAAGAGCCTTAAATAATCTCTTAGCTCAATACAATTTTTCCTAGGCTAGCATTTCATTTGGTATGAGTCTGAACATGATATCATGTTCCTATTTGGGATACAGAGTCTCTGAGACCATATCTGCTTGCCTTTCTCTCTTTCACTCTTATCAGTCACAATCAGAAATGCTTCTGACATCTTCTGATAGATGAGGCTATACCTTCTGATAGATGAGGCTATACCTTCTGATAGATGAGGCTATACCTTCTTCTGAAGCCTGCCTGCAGCACAGGGCATCGACTGCCTGGAACTCTGCTCACAGATCAGAAGGACAGTGTACTTGCAATGGTTCACAATCAGAGGAAAAAAGTATTATCTTTCCTTTGATATTTCAATTTTTAAAATCAGTTGGATAAAAGATTCTTTATCCCTAAATATAGTAAGAAGGTAATTTTTAGAAGTAGTAAGCATCTGCTGTGAATGTAATATAGAATACGGACAGAAGGATCACACTTTTCAAAACGAGCTCCCCAAAACATTTTAAAGAAGAGGGTAAGTTTGAAAATTCTGGCCCTTAAAAGAATCTTCATTTAAAGTAAAAGTGCTGGGGAGACCAAGTCAAGCTAAAACTCTTTCTCTGCCTATATTTGTAAAACTAATAATGGTGAAGCCTCTCTTAAAAACCCCATTTTTTTGCTTTATTTATCAATGTGTTCAGAGACATCCTCTGCCTATATGAGAGTTTTCATTAACACAGCTTTTTATAGTAGACTCTGAGAAGAGTGAATGCCATTGCATGCATGAAACATGAAAAATGCCTTGTAATTTCTTATACCTTATACTTAGGCTGAGACAATTTCATATATGCCTGGGCTAAAACTAAGCCCATTTCCTTTACATAACTGGCTTTCCAATGCACACCAGGACAGACTGCCCAGAGAGATTGTGCAGTCTCCCACACCAGAGATATTCAAGAACTGTCTGGATGCAATCCTGTGCCATGCACTCTAGCATGACCCTGCTTGAGCCAGGAGGCTGGAACAGATGACCCACTGGGGTCCCTTCCAACCTGACCCATTCTGTGATCCCATGAGCTCCTCTTCCAGCTGCAAGGAACTGCAGGAACTGCCTGAGGTTCACAGGCAAGATGCAGAGGAACATTAACTAGTAAACAACCCGTGTGCTCAGCAAGTACTTGACTCTGAAAAGCAGTGAGGGCAATTTAAGGGACCAAAATTGTAGCACCACTGGTGACTTAGTAGAAACATCTGGTGGTGGGCTGACTCTTCATAAAAGCTTTTCTGTTCTGCTTGTTACTAAAATCTACAGCATCCTATATCTCAGAAACACCCTATCATTCTTTACATTGCATTTATTTTTACCAGCACAGACAAATATGTAGTGTGTCAAATATCAGGGTAAAATATGTTAAATCTCATGTCCCAAGAAGAACCACAAGAGCAACTCTATTGACAGCATTATTCATATTTGATGTTTTAATGTAAATTAGCTAAACCAATTTTTTTCTCTCTGCTGCACTCAAGTGGCACTTCTTTGCAGAACTGAGTGGTATCATAATTTCAATCCCAGTTTGCTACAGAGACTGACTTACTATTGTTACTTTATAAATTAATTAATGCCTTGCATATTTGCAACATGGACCAGAACTCCCTGGTTCAAAGGCAATAGATTTCCTTGTATTGAACTTAATAAAGTGTAAAACAGTTTAGGTAATGAAAAGGTTGTTAACATCAGATTGTGACTAATTTTCTGTCTGCTGCTAGGAGAAAGAGCATTATTTGCCATGCCAGAACCTATAAATCAGTGTGGTGAAAATATCATTTTAAGACAAGTGTTCTCAGGAGAAAATAAGGGTTGCTGAGCCACAAAGGAGAAATGCCCTTTTAATACAGTATTTTAGAAAATGTCTCTAGAAATTGAGGAATTAGCTCAGAGGCTTCTGAAATTCTCATAAAGTCAGAGCTGAAGAAGTTCAACTGTTGAAGTATTGTCAACAGGTGACAATTAAAGTGTGGCTAGAAAGCACTGAGACCTCTCCTCTAATTTTTTCTACATCATAAGCATCAAGACCTTTTGAGACACTTTAGAAATTGGTTTGCTTATTGGCAAACTAATTTTCAGCAGCTATCATAAAGAGGTGCAATGCCAAGCACAAATTGAAATTGAATTATTTTAGCTTTATTTTTATGTGAAATGTGAAATAGTTTTCACTAATACTTAGAAAATAGCAGAAGTCAGCTCCAGCTGGTTCACATTAGTAGTAAACATGATTAAAATTTAAAAAAAAATTATTATCCAAGTGATGCTCTAAAATCATGAATAACAATTTAAAAATTCTAAGCTAGTGAGACCAAGCTGTAGTGGCCCATTAGGTGGTCCACATATCTGTGACGTTGTCCCCGAAGATGCTTTCTGATCAGCTGACATATTAAAACATTATAATCCTCCCTCTGACATATTATGGGATTTGAAACAATGAAACAATGTTTGCTATGGTGTTTAAGCAACAATAAAAACCCAAGCAGAATCCCACACTCCTTTGCTCTGGTAGAGAAGTCCTGAAGGGCTGAATTTGGAGAGGGATGAGAATAATAATATACCTGTAGTGCATATGAAAACCTCTTTTTAAAGCAAATGTGTTTCACAGTTTAAAAAAAAGTGTACTCTACGTGCAGATCTTCATGCAGAAATAATCTATTCAGTATTATAGGGATCCTATAAATAAAGTATGGATTGATGATTTTCCCCCTACTTATTTTGAATGTAAGAAGCAGAAGAAGAACTAAGACTGTTGGTAGGAGATCGAGAAGAGGATTGCTGAAACATTTGGAAATTAAAGGTTTCAGTGATCTCTGAGCTTTCAATTCAGGTGCTGTAAAATAAAAACTAAGCAGACACTTCAAAATGGTCACTGGATGGTCACCAGAACTTCACAGAATCATCAGAGTTGGAAGAGACCTTGTGAATCATGTAGTCCAACCATCTATCCCTCACCTCTGCCCAAGAGCAGGCACCCAAACCAAACAATGTCCCTGTACCCCTCAGTCCTCACAAGCAAGATGGACATTCTGCAGCAGTGGCGAGATGTTTTTTTCCCCCTCTGTAAAATACATCTGAGCTTTCTTTTTAAAAACAACTGTTCATTGGTACAAAAGTTGTTCAGAAGGAGACATTTGAAGAAAACACCCATCAGAAAAGTTTCTTGGGTTCAGGACAGAACTCCTGGAGCTGCAGGTAAATGTCTGCCTGAAACCACCTGAACGTGCCCCTTCAGCAGTGTAGAAGCTCGAGTTCCTCACTGGGGCTAAAGCTGGGACAATGGACTGTGGGTTGCCTCTATGAGACCCCATGAAGACCCAGCTTAACCCTTAGGGGACACTCTAAGTGTGGTAAGCCACTTCAGGAAAGCTTGACAGAAGCAGAGAAGGAACTTGAATATTTTCTTCCACACCTTCTTGAAAGCACTAACAACAGGCTACTGGCTATTTCTATCTGTCTGAGGCAGAAAGGGTAAACATTTCCCAGGCAACCTCTAACACACAGCAATTTTTCAGATCCAGCCATTTTATTTAGAGACTAAAGTGAATTTTAGCTTTTTAGAAAGTCTGGCCATTTCTATCAGCTTTGATGATGATATATAGGATGAACTTCATTCAATGTTCTCATGTGGCACTGGTGTTTGTTACCATACTATTACAGAGGTTATACTTTAGTAGTGAATAGGAATGCTATAGTTATAGCTTCATGGTTCAAAGAGACAGGATGTTACAATCCTGTCTGATGAAAATTTTCTTGTGATACAGCACAGTACATGTTAGTTCCTAAACAAAATTACTGTTTTCTTGTTATTCCTTAGCTTTAAAAAATATTACTTACATAGCTGTGTCCTTAAAACAGATCATGGTCTGTTCTGAAATCAAGCAACATCAGCCCCTTCTGTATTACAAATATATAAAGTTTTGCAGATGCTAGAACATAAGCTAAAAATTAAATATAGGGATCTGATTTCAAATAAAATCTGGTAAACATTTATTTTCTGTGAGAAAGGGAAGGAGAGAAGGGTGGGTTAGAGTGCCATGGAAGGAAAAGAATGCATCACAGCTTCTGTGGAACCAGAAAAGCAGCCCTGTGGTACCACAGTGCTCAGGAAGTTGTGAAAAACTGGTATGAAACAGGTATGATGCAAGGTTAATGAGCCTAAAATTTGATCTAACCATTGAAGAGAAGAAATGTATTTCAGTCCTGAAAGCTCAGTGTGTCTGATCTTTCACAGGTATAAATTGATGGAGTCCTATTAAACTTGGTGGAATCATGACATTTTACACACACTCCACAGTACTCCAATTCAAGTCTTGTTTTTATCTTTTAGTTGTTCTGCTTTTCAAAGCAGTCCTAGTAAAACAAACCAACTGTGCGCTGGAGGAATTTGCTTGGGGAAGAAATACATTCCAGTTGTATCTTTCTGGCTGATACTTACAGTTTGCTCAAGAAAATTATTTTTTTAATGAGAGAATTTTATTTAGTATTGCAAGAGTGTTTTCAAGCATTTTTTAATAAGTGCTCTCAGATCTGCTGAAGCAGAAAGCAACTTGCTGTCCTCCCAAGCCCTGAACATGGAAAGCTCCTCTCTTTCCTTCACTGATCTGTGCAAGTTCTTCTTTACTAATAAGGACTAATTATTGTTTTCCTGGCTGTCCTATGGTCTTCTAAGGACCATATTGATTAAATGGAGATACACTGCCTAATTACATTTATGATGGCCATTCTGATGCTACTTGAACATTGTTATAAATAGATACGCAGATGTTATGGCAGTGTGTAAAACAAAACTGACTCTGCATAAGTCAGACAGAGCCAAGTCATAATTCCAACATTTGAAACAGAAAGGGCACTAGAAAATAGCCTGTTTCAACATGGTTTTCAGTTAACACAAAGCCAGAAGTGTTCTTTCTCCATGAAGGTGTCATGAACCTGTTTTCATCTCTCTGGGTGTCCATGTGAGGTCTTCTCCTCCATTCCAGCAGCATGGTATGCACCAAGCCCTCATTCTGTCTAACCTTCTGAGTGGTTCAAAGCCAAGTGGTAAGTTAAGGAAAAGGCAAAACCAAATATCAGATGTTGCCCATCTTTAGTGTACTTCAGCGTGCAGCTGCATACGTGTTCCTCTACAGAAATACGAAGCAGATTATGTTCTCTGGGGCTGTGCAAGCAGAGGTCCTACTTGCCACTCTATACCCAGATCACTGTACATAAAGGGGAAAAATAGCTGCACCCCTTTGGATAACAGCTGAATTTTTGAGCAAGCACTGAGGCATTTCATGTCAATACGTGGGGACCCAGCAACCACGTGGGGATCCACACCTCTTTTACCAAGGGATGAATCCTTGCACACTTGATAGTAACTCTGCCACCTCGTATTAAGACAAGCCCCAGAACCCAGCCAGTCTTTACATGCCCTGTAGGAAATGTGTTAAGTAGAGCAGGGGTAAAGAGAAGGAATAAGAACATGAGGATACATATTCTTTCTTTCAGAAGTAATAAAGGGCAATTGCCAACAGGAGCAGAACTGACCACACAGTAGATCAATACCATCCTCTGGGAGCTTTTTAGTTAAGTTGATGTTTCTTAATTTCATTTATACAGATGTATATTTCTCTAAGCCATTCTTGAGCTGCTGCATATTCAGTCAAAACATGCCTACCTCCTGCTTTATTCTTTGAAAGATAATGACCATCCTTTTCAAAACACCTTTCCTACATACAGAGGGGTTAGTATCATAGACTCTGCTGTGGACAGCCATGCAGAAAATTGTATACAGGTCCTGACTGCAGTTGCCCCTCAAGTGTGTTTTTATGCCACCACAGCAATTAGCTAAACTTAATTTGACAGGAGATTCTCTGCTCTTCTTTTCAAAACTTTACACTGCCAGCATTAACACTCACCGTAGTGAGATATTAGTTGGTGAGTTTTCTCATACCAGAAATTTTTGTGGGCAACTAGTACAAACCTACCAGACACAGAAAAAAATGCCTCTGCAACTCTTTCCTTCAAAATATTTGTTTCTACTTTTTTAAAAATAACCTACTCAAAGACGAGTAAATCTTGCTGCTTGTGTCTGAGGGCAATTCTTCTTTAGCTAAAATGTAGCAAATTTGTCTGTGTGTGACTGGAAGAATCCTAACTGTTCATGTCCACCTATTAAGAGGAAGAGGTCATCAGCTATGTTTATCCATCCAGGCAATCTGGGTGTCTTATTTGGCTGGACTGCAAGCTGGCAGAAGAATATCATATGCAACCACAAGACTATGTGACTTAAATAAGTAGCTGGACTGAGTTCTTATCCATCCTCACTCTCCTACTGGGAGAAAGAACAGTTTAAAAAAAATACAACTCAATAGAACCCTTTCATTAGTTTAGTTTCTCTTATTTGACACTGTTTACATACTTAAATGATAGCCCTAGACTTTTCACTTTCCAAAGAACAGATCAAGGGCCAAATGTATATCAAAATTACTGCATCAATGGACTGATGACATCACACCATTCAATGTGTACAAAAGAAATGCTTAATTCACTTGACTGCTGGTTTTTGAGAATTGTGTCTGTCACTAACTTTTCACTCACAGTTTTGTCGCTGAAGCCTGGCCTCTGGAAATACACTGTTCTATCTGATCTGGCTCTGATTTGTTAATTTTCTACTTTAAAACTGGAGGCTTTAAAACAGATAGCCATCACTACCCCAGACCTGAGCACTGTGAACCCTTGCAATAATACATCTTTTGAATCCCATAGTCTATTACAGGATAACAGAAATGACAGGGTTCAGAGCTTCAGATACTGTTTTCTAGCGCAATTTTTTTTGGAATGGCACTGTAGTAAGAATAATAGTAAAAATTAAATTCAACAGTTCTCCATAGTTTCTAGGATGATACAGAAGAATTCTTTTTGCAGAAAAATCCTTGCAGAAGTTGTCTTTGCTTTTTCAAATACTATGAATTATTTTTTAAAATGGTCTTAAATACAACAAATGCATTCTATCTCTCTAGCATTTACATATAGCTAATACTTCAAATCTGAAAAACTGCTACTACTGTCAGAAGGCATGTTCTTTGGTTTCCACTCATTTACTGTGAAGCACAAAAGGTTACTAGCAATCCTTATCTGATTGCATATGTGGTACATGGCACTGTGACCCATCTTCTCAGAATTATTGATCTTTAGGTGCCAAAATTGATGCACCTTGTGGTGGCCACGGAAAGAAAAAACATCAGAACTTCTGAACTACTTTTGTACACTTAGGCTTTATCTGTGTCCCAGTGTCTTCAGGGTATAAATTCTAAATAACATCAATTCTACACCCTGAAGCTTGTGACTGAAAAGTGTAAATTTCACGCTAGAGGTAAAGCCAGTGTTTCACCGTAAGTGTAAGAAGTGATGTCCCTGCAAGGTAAGCCAGCTTGCTGGCTGAGGAACAAGAAAGATGAATTTCATACTTCCGACATCTTCTACCCAATATGGATGTGAGAGGAAGAATACTGAACCATCATTTGATTACAAAAGACTTAATTTTGTTCTGGCAGCTAGTAGGACCGCAGCTGTCCCTTTCACTTTCACCCTGTGACAAGCACATGGAATGCTGTAATAATTTCAAGCATGAAAATGGAGTAACAATGTGATGATGAACAACACTGAGTAGCTAAGAATTCCTGTTTACATGGGATATCTTCCTGGCTGCAGCAAATGACTTGTTTTTCTGTTAGCCCAGAAACCAGAACCAATCTCATCAAGAGCACATATCTACCTTGATTTGAGGAGATTAAGTCATATTTTAGTCTCTATTTAATCATATTTCTTATGATTAAATAGAGATGTGTCAGGTTCTACTCTATTGACACTAATGGCTTGGTTAATATTTATATTATGTCAGGTTTTACTCTATTGACACAATGGCTTGGCATTTTTGCTTCATAAACCTCCTATAAAGGAAACTACCAGTACAAGAGCAGTTTTTTGCATGAGAATGAAAAATTACAAGAAAACCATATATGTGTCATAGAATACCAATTTTCAGACCATTTCTCATTAAAATATGCTTCAGCTATTGGTAGAAGAATCATGTCATAAGTGGAAAGGAATTACATATGATCAAACATCTCAAACACACATCATACTTGCAATGAAGACACTGGAAAATCAGTCTGCTACCATGACTTACCTAGAAGTCTGGTAAGGGCAAGCAGAGGGCTCATTTTCAGAAAGGAAAATGACATAAACAGGGAGAAAGGGGAGCTGCTGTTATAATGATACATTTATATACTATTTTACACAATTAAACATTTTGCAATTTTAAAAGGTGATCTGTAGTATATTGGATTAGGCTCAGCAGAGTGTGCTTTGTTCTGATGGAATCACTGGAACTTCACTGGTGACAACTCCTGTCCACCCTATGGAAATTAACTCAAAAGAAGCAGTCATTCATAGCCCATGAAACTTCTGCAATACACAATTTTTTGGAGACAATATGAGTGCAAAAGTTAGTAAGTGTTTTGTCCACTGCAGAGAGGCCAACCTTAAACTGTATTTTTTCTAGATGCTGAATTGAGATTGTTCAGAGGAAACACTGCAAATAAACTTTTCTTACTAAACCAGCAATACTCATTTCCTCAGCTGAAGTCCACTTACCATATTTTCTATTAGTACCACCACTAGTAGTTGCTACGGTACACAGATGCACCAACAGAGCTTAAAAACAAAGCTTCTTTAAAAACTGTTTATCAAAATAAGTGAATAATTTAATTCTTAGAAATTATTATAAACAAATACCTTACAGATTGTCTTTTGGAAACTTGAATATATTCATGTAGTCACAGGGTTTTTCCTTACAGAACAGGTTATAGTCTTTATAGGCTGAGACACTTTCTTAGTTAAATTTACCAATTAATCACCTAAACAACACTCTGTTAACCTTTCTGAACTTGAGCCTAGAGAAGTAGTGCTTTAGTTTTTGAGAACAGCTGGCAGTTCACACAGTAAGAATTTGGGGAGGGCTGAGGAGGAGAGAATGACACAGATTACAGAGTAACAGTTCACCCAACTAAGCTTGACTTTGGTTGTTGGATATGAGAAAACATCTTCCTGCATCTTCAAAGAGATGGGGCACTACAGAGCTTATCTGTGACAAACCTCTTTGTTTCTGCAGTCATCAGTGAAGATACAGCAAAGGAAATGGAGGAGCTGCAGTTATGCATTTGCAATACACAAAGTCCTTGTTTTCCCACTAGGCACTGCAGAATAGCAATTGTCCATTCACAGCACATAGCACATCCTCTGCGTTTCAGAGCTAATATTTTTGCAGTCCTTAAGCTAGCATGCTTCAGCCTAGTGTAGTTAATGTTTTTAACCCTATGGGGCACACTGCAGGAGATAGGTGTGCTCATGTTCTGTTCCTTGTTAGAGGAATTGGTTTTTCAGGTATAATTTTTAAAGTTAAACTGAAATATTTTCAAATTGCAGAGGATTTATATGTGCAGCAACATTTCAAACAGAGCTATGAAAAGTCTCTTTCCACAAATCAGAAAAATAGGAAGACTGCTGGTCATTGAACATATCTGTATATTAATCCAATTAACAACAGAAATCTCCTCTCTTGGCTGGAGTTATTTTTAAGACCGCTTGTACACACACACACACACACACACACATACACAAGCTCTGACAAGTGGCTCTTCCTCTTATAATTTAGAATCACACTCTTGAAAACAATGTTAGTTTGATGGTAGCAGTTGCTTTCATTTACTGCAGCACACACTGCCCACTGTGATGCTGCAATACTCATTCAAGGCAGATCACTGGCTCACATATGAATTGAAGGTAAATGCTATCAAACAGATTCCAGGTTACATCACTTCAACTCCCGAGCAAATTCCCACGTCTCTCTGCTTAGGTAGCAAAAGCTGTATGAAAACTGGTGTTGATATAAGACAACCAGCTCTCTCCCCTCCCAGTGGGGATCTGTTTCTTAGTCAAAGCTCAGGCTGCTTCTTAATTTTGAACTTCTGAACCCAAACCAAGTAAAGTAATCTAAGCATGTATTAAAAAAAAAAAAAAAAAAAAAAAAAAAAAAAAAAAAAAAAAAAATNAGGAAAAATATTAAAAAAAAAAAAAAAAAAAAAAAAAAAAAAAAAAAAGCAGTACATGTACTCCTAAAAATGAAGCCGCTATTCTTTTCTGCCTGACCTGTTTATTTCCAACTCTTCCTCCCTCTGCTCTAACTCTCAGAAAAACTCACAGCCCCCTTAGGATAGGAACAAGTTTCTGTTTTCTTCTTCCTTCATCTAAGCCAGACAAGTCCCAAGTCTCCTCTCCTGCCACAGATCAATAGGAAAACATATAGAAAAATCAACCACACTTTCCCCAGCGGGGTCAGAAAGGACTACTACAAGAGATTCTTTTTGCAATCTTCTGTAACCATCAAATGGTTAAATCAACATAAGTTACAATTTTCATCTAGTTTGAATAAAGAGAAAAAGGGAGGAAATTCAAAAAACGGTTGCTGTAGTAACAATCACCAGTAAAAATCTTTTCCACTAAATAATAGTATTATCTCCCTCCTCTCCCCCTCACAATTTTAGTTCCCCTTCATAAAAACAATCATGCTGCCTCTTTTAGATTTGCTGTACATACCTCAACCATTAAACAAGACATTTAACCATAGTGGCAGTTCTGTGACCTCTGAATGCCGTGAAATCTCTAAGCGGTGCAGCTTGTTCATGAAGACTTGTACTGCAGAATCCAGTAACTGCATCCAGGATTGGGAATAGAAATAAGTAACGACAGCAAACAAAAATAATAATAATAATTTTAAAAAAAGGATTAAAAAAAAAAAAAAAAGAGGGGGGGAAAAAAAGAAAAAGAAAGAAAAAGGAAAGAAAACCTCCCCAAGTCCCCCAACCCAGCAAATAAAACCACCTTAAGAAGCAAAAAGGCTCGGGAAGAGAGCGCACTTGTGTGCCAGGGCGAGGGCTGGGGTAGCGCCGAGGCTGCGGCAGTCGGGCTGCCCGCGAGAGGCAGCGCGGGCCGGGCGGGCGGGGAGCTGCTGTCAGCGCCGGGCGCGGAGCGCAGGCCAATCCCAGCCGTGCTGCCAGCGCCGCCGAGAAGCCTTTTCTGTTTATGTTTCCTCATTTCGGGAGTGACGTCAAAGGGTTTAGTTTTTCCTCTGCATGTGCTATTAATTTTAAACGACTACTATGGGAGGAATGTGGCAGTGATTGAGGCAGGCTACCCTAGGCGAAAGAAGCCGGAGTCATGATTTATCTGTCCTTGATTCAGCTCAGAAAGATTTTATATCCAGAGGTACTAGAAAGATCCAAAATATCCTCACGACATGGGGAAAGGCTATAAATGTGCTTGCATATATTGAAGTATTCTTAAATATACACAAGATGTTTTCCAGGGCGAGCTGGGTAATCTCCATGGGTTGTGGTGCAAAATCAGATCTGATTCTGCCCTCGCCCTACAGTAAATCAGGAACTGCTTGTCTAAGTTCAGCAGTGTCACACCAGTGTAAACCTGGCTAAAGAGATAAGACTGAGACTACTGTACACATCCTTTTATCAGTCAGCAGGAGCTACACTGCAGATTAGCAAACTGCTTTCCTTACCCCATCCGAGTCACGGATGCAGCCGCCCTTGAGAGCTGATCCGGGCAAACAACAGCTCCTTCCACCAGCAGATCGCAGCCCAGCTGTGCCCGCCTGTGAGCTCTGCTGTGGGCCACCATACAGCATTTTATTTAGTGCCAAAGTCCACATCAAAAGGCAAGAGGAAGGTAGACCTTGGCTTTTAGTATAACCACGCCATTGGCAGTGGAGAAACCACATTGCTGAAGCTTCAAGAAACAAATAACACTCATCAAGGTCAAATAGCATGGGCAAAAAAGGCCGAAACAGCACAAGAGAATTGACAGGAGGTCAGTTGACAACAGTAAGTGTTTTGTTATTTGCATCATTCTAATTTTACCAGTTTGTTCTTCTAGGGAAACCTTTCAAAGATCTCAGTCTATGAGGCACAATTAATTTCTAAAAAGTTTTAAGAGTCTCACATTTAATTTTAAAACACAGAGAAGTGCTTTTAAAAATGGGTAGGCAGAAAGCTTCTGAGAAAGAAATTTCTCAGTGCTTCACAGAACATGTACAGATACAGTAGAAGTCATAGGAACTTCCCCATGACCACCAATTGATTCTACCAAAATGCAGCTCCAGAGAGGCCAAAATATTTAATGATTTTTGCTTACTGAAAAGTCTGTCTGTGCTATCACTGCTAATGCAATCACCTTCACAAACAAAAACTAAGAGTTACAGGGATGTAAATGCTAGAATAATAGATTAAAAAGTATTAAATAAATTAGAGATTAACAAAATTAATTAGAGCACATTAAGTTCACTGACTGTACTTAGAGAACCGAATGAAGCAATTTGAAAAGCACAAATAGAAATATTATTTGTAGTACACAGAAAATCATTGTGTTCATCTTCACTCGGCATTGGTGAGCAGGCAACTGAATAGTGCACTTTGGGAATTGCACTTCAGGAACCAGTCCTGGAAATATCAGCTGACAATTGAATGGATTTCAGTGGGAATGATCTGGAGTCTGTGAAGAAAGACTGAGATTGACATTATTTAGTCCAAAGAAAAGAGAGTTGATAACTATTCTTAAGTATACAAAGGGTATATTTCTCTGAAAGAAAATAAACAATAATAGATAGAGTTTATTCTTTGTCCTGGAGATATCTTCACTTCTTCACCCTTTATGGCAACATAGCTTCATCTAAGCTGATGGTAAGTTTCAGACTGTGTTTGGAAAGCAATCAGGGCAGTGTCCAAAATGTGTGAGGGTCTGTTCTAGAAACATGACATAGTAGGTAATCAAGGTCCACTGTTCCGAGATGTGTTCTGGCTCTGTTTATTCAACTAGAATAGATCCAGACAATTTGCAAAGAAGAATGTTTCTCCATATGAATTGTGGTTAGAACAAGTAGACTGCAGCAGAGGAAAATTGTTTGACTTAGGAAAAACTAAAGGTAGGAGAGTGAGGTACTGAAATATATGGGCTGTGATAGTCTGCAGTGTCTTGTTACTGGCTGCTTTTATAAGTATGGTTAGTCAACTATTATTCATGAACAGTTTTGATACAGGTGATCCTACTGTGGAGTATAGATGTAAGAGCAGTAGATCTTCAAATGTCTATTTCAGTCCGATTATTTTCTTGGTTTTGCATTTTAGGATCAATCTCATTAACAACATTACATTGCATTTCATTAATTAGGGTCCAGGTACATTCCAGTTTTGCACAAAGTCTTAGGTCTTCTCTCTCTCCTAAATAAATTACAGGTTACTTAGTCTCCTGCACTCAAGTGGCCCTATGACAGTGGGTGGTCACTGTGGGTTTTGTGATGTAGAGGTTTCTTTGCTGACAAGAAAGGAGAGGTCTGGAAGCACTTCTGATTGCAGTTTCTATTTGGACACAGAGTCCTAATGCCTGCATGAGGAGATGCAAGTAAGAGTGGGAATGAGAAGGAATATCTTGGTTACCTTCTCATAGCCACGCATTTCCATGATGGGTGGGAAGGACTGATGAGAAAAAATGGGCTGCACCTAGCAAAGAAAAAACTTCAGCATAGATTTGCTAATCTGATTTGATGTATGCTAAAATATCCTGTCAGGCTGGTGACATGCTTGTCCAGATAAATGTGACCCACACTGGCCTAACAAAAAAGCTGAAAAAAAGAAAACTGTGATTCTTTTAAAAAAAGTCACTGAAGGAAGAAAAAAGAAAACAAAATAACTGATGCTCAGCCTAGACTGATATAAATTGTATCTAAATAAATGCAATGGAGCCAGAACACTTAAAGCAAGATCAAAATTACAACTTAATTGACATAACAGAAACTTGGTAGGGTAGAGTCATGTGAATGTGTGACTGGAATACTAATGCCAAAGAGCACAGCTTGTTCAGGAGCAAGAGGAGGAAACAAAAGAGGAAAAAAGGTAAAGGAGATTAGGCCTCATGTCTCACTGAGATATTGAGAATGAAACATGCATTGAAAGTACAAAAGACAAGAATATAGGCATTGTTGGGGAATCTGCTGCAGATCCAGGTAGATAAAGTAGATAACTCTTTTTGTTAGCAATTAGCAGGATTGTCCAAAGTACAGAACTTGGCCAAAATGGGAGATTTTAATCATGCAGATCTTGAAAAAAGAGCTGAGCTTGCCTCCAACACCACGGTTCCTTCTCTCTGGAATAAGCAACAGAGTATATATGGGGACCCCTCAAATTTATGAGCCTGTCTTTTGGAGCAATCCTACTTGATTAAATAATTTATTTGACTTCTTTTTACAGTCCTGCTTCAGCACTGGAGATGCTTTAATATTTATTTTTAGCTATTCTCCTTTCTCGATATAGGTGGCACACCAAGAAATGTTCTCTCTTACCATGGCATGGCATTCCTCTTCACAAATCTGCAATCTTCCATTGTGGTCTTTGAAAGGAAGTTGGATATTAGAGAGGCTGCTTAATTGGCCTCACCCAAACCACACTTCTTATAACCAGATATAATCCCTGAAAGTTAAAAAAAAAAAAATTCATCTCAGTACCAGTAAAATTTGTTTGCACATAATAGAATGGCAGGCACTGTGCATAGAGAGGCAAAAAGATGGCTCCTTCCTAGGATACCTTCCACTTTCTACCCATTGCTTTATTTGTACCCTGACCATCTTTAGGACAGACTGCAGAACTGGACCAAATATTGCTCTTCATATTGCTCTCAAAGACTGGGGATGAGGAAGGACTGGGAATAAGGCCTGGAAAATCAGGCATCATGTTCAAGCTGCTACCACAGATGAATGACTTCATGCCTGACTCTTCCTTTCTACTTTCCTCCACTCTCCCCAAAGTTGCTCTAAATTGCAAAGTTGTAGGTGTTACAGTGATTCCCCAAAGTATTTCTACTATTCTTTAGGGCATAAGTATGTAAATCTGAGGATGCTGAAAACTCTGTGATGAAAGTAATTCTTTGTCAAGCCTGCTGCAGCTTTCTTTGTCAGGGCACAATAAATGTAGACAAGTAGTGCAGAGTGACAGTGGCCTGCATTTATGAAAATAAAGGAAGGAAAGGGTCAACAACCCCAGTCAAAGTATAGTTTCAAGGAAGTTTATGCTTATCTCACCCCATAAATACAGACACACTACTGTTGGAGGTGAGTTCATACCTTACACTGTAATTGCTGTTGCGAAACTTCTAAAGGCAAATTTTTCTGGCTGAAGTATATGAAATTCCTCATATGTATATATATATATGGTGACTAGATGTGAATGTTCTGTGCCTGTTTATTTAAAAATCAATGCCCTCAGATTAGTCCTGTTATAGTTGCAATAAATGGCTGGAAGCATCCTTGTGGAACAGACTCACTTACAGTTCTTTTCTTCTCCTGGGATCTGTGTGATGTTTTTGGTGTGTTTACAGAGAGCCTGTGTGAGCTGTCAGAAGCTGCTGTTGGCTGATACCAGCTGAGGCTCAGGGCTGTTTGCAATGACCCTGGGCCATGTGGCTCAGACAAGACTGGATGTTGGTAAGTGCATGATGCTGTTCAGAGTGAGCTGGTCCCCACAGCAGGACACACATGTCATTGCTGACATGACTTTGATCCTTATTTGTTTGACCCAAAAGCTGCTGTGTTGGAACATGGTTTGGACTTCCAGGCTTCCAAGTGCTGTTGTAAGATTACACTGCTCCCAAGAAAGGTGTCTCCAAAAGGGAGTGCTCTCCAGCTTTCTCAAACTTATACATTAAATATTTTGTCTGGTTTTTCAGCCTTGATGCCACCTACCTCTTGTTAGATATCTTTTCCAATATGAGCTAGAAATTCAGCTTTTTCTGGCAAAAATTTCCCTCTAACTGTCCCCTATGTCCTATCAGAGTGCCAATCTTCTACAGATGAACTGCTGAGTTTAGAAAATAAGAGCCTGTTTTTATGTCATTCTTTTCCTTTTAGCTTTCTTTTTATTTTTCCTTTTTACTTCTATACACTTATTCATAGATGTAAGTCATAGGAAATATCCCCAGTAAAACAGACTTTTTTTTTTAATCAAATAAGAATACCAATAATTTCTCATATATAGACAAGATACTTCATGTAAATAGGACTGGATGAGCTCAACAGGCATTATATAGGCTGATGAACACATCAGGAAGAGAATTTCAAATGTCCATTACCTTGAGGCACTGGACTAGAATACTGTGTGGATCTCTATTTTCAGCAGATGTGACCCTTGAATTAATAAAAAGAATAACTGAATGCAAGAATGTTACGAACTTATTTTGGGTCCAGTCATAGTCTGGTTTCTGTTTTGCAGCATTTAAATGACTTCCAAAGGGTGTCAGTTGGATTACTAGTGAAGAGAACCACAGCACAGTCTGCCCTCAGAGAGAGATCTCCTGGCCACAGAGCAGAGTAAAGTCCCCAGAGTCAGCCTAAGCCATCCCAGCAAAGGTGCAGTTCACACCAATGCTCTGTGCAGGCACAAAGGACTTCATCACATGGGACAAAGGAGCTGACACGCAGTTCCCAGGCGCTGAAAAAGAAGGGTGAGAAAACATTGCTGTCAATGGCTCATATTTGTTTTAGTGATCAGACCATATGCAAAACCATTTTGTTTTGTCAGACCCAATACAATAATATTTGACATTTGATTTCAAACCCAGGAAAACTGAGAACAGGCAGATGAAAAATTCAAATATTTTTCCTTACCTGAAAGGCAACAAGCTTTTATTTTGGCCAATGCTGAGTACTTCTGTCTTCACTCTATCACTCGTAGGTGGGTGGCAAAACTTCCCCCTAAAAAACAAACATGTTCAGAAAAAATCTGAAGTCATAAAGAGCAGCAAGATCAGCAAATCCAAAAATTTATCTTTTTAATACCACTGTTACTGATAATTCTCCAAGTTCATCCAGCTCTAATCTGTGCAAGCAATATTTTTATCTTCTTTTCAGTCAGTGGATTATTTTTTATGAGGCTCTTGGTGCTTAAAACAGTTGAAAAAGAAGAAATAAACCAGAAATAATGTTTTTACATGCCACAGAGGTATTTGAAACAATAGAAAAACCAAACCTGATGCAATTCTGCATCAAAGGGTTACAAGCAGTGTCAGAAAGGCTAGTATATCAACCACTGTGACTAAAAATGAAAAAGTACTGCAAGAAAAAGAATCCTTTTTTGTTCAATTGAGTATCTTAAATTCTATGATCAATAAATAAGAAAAAAGAAGAAAAATAATAATAAGATAGTTTCCAATTCAAAGCCTAATTTTAATATTTAAGAATTTGTACTGCATCAATATTTTAAACACACAGGTAGATGCTTTCC
The DNA here is from genome assembly GCA_013397555.1 of Urocynchramus pylzowi. Lineage (NCBI taxonomy): Eukaryota > Metazoa > Chordata > Aves > Passeriformes > Fringillidae > Urocynchramus > Urocynchramus pylzowi. The sequence continues at coordinate 3,044,635 of VZRH01001001.1, read as the reverse complement.
TAAAAAATACTGAGGAATATAATACACAATTCCTAGGTTTTCATTTCAACATATATGAACAACAAAGAGCTTCATTCTTGCTTTTTCAGTTTTGTTTTTTTTTTTTTCTGACACCTATAAAATTTTATGTGCAGGATACCTATTTTCACAAATTTCAATAAATTTTCCTACATAGGCATTTTACTAAGTTTACAGAATTTTAAGATCTTTTTCTTATTTTCATTGTGCTTCCTGTGAAATAGGCATTACTCAAAATGAAGCTGAGGCCAACATCATTTAAAAATGATTGTTTAGTTTATCAAAGACAATAGACAATAGACAATTTTAGCTTTCAAAGGAAGCTAATAATGAGTGGCTTTTTATCCTATTGAATTGAAACATGTTAGTGTGATCCAGCAGTCATAGGCCTTGAGGATGAAAAGCGTATTGAGATAGGCAAGTGAAAATAATTTGATTTTGCCCAGCAACTAGTAATTGCACATGAATTATGCTTTGGCCAGTTTTATAGGTGTCCACTATTTTTTTCCCCCTCATCTCCTCATTCCACAGCATGCAACACCCCTGTGTTTTGAGATTCCCATACAGTCTACAGGCATTATATGAGCTATTTTCAAACACTCTGTGTAGTCCACAAACTTGTACTGATTTTATGCTGAGTTTTGTCTTTAATAGACAGAACTGAGCCCAAATTACTGTTCTGGTTTCTGTCCTTTTCAGAAAGAGGGAAAGAAGAGTAAGTGTACAGTGCCCTGGCTGGTGCCCTCCCCAGCTCAGTAACTGCAGAGACTGTGCAGTAGCCTTAAGTCCCTGAATCATTTCATAATTTTATTTAATTACATGATGTTGGTCAATGATAAAACTAGTGATAAAACCAGTATTATCAGAAGGGAGAGAAAAACACTCCCAAGCCAAGCAAAAGGGACAAGTTCTCTTATAAACAAGAGTCAAATTCTCAGCAGACCTCAATGTCGATCTCCTCCAGACTGCAAGGTTTGAGTCTTACGGTTCTTTTTTTATCACTAATTAAAATATCCTCAGTGCTGTGTTGTCTGAAATTCAAGCCAAAATGTAACTGCTCCAGAAGAAGGATGTTTTTGGGGTAAAAACTTGGTTCCCTTAGCATCTAATACAAAAATACCCCTAATTACCATCACATACATGTCAAACAGTCTACAAAGGTAAAGCATATGTAGCAATGTACAGTGACATTTATGCAGCAATAGAGCCATTGCTTTCAAAGAACAGTGAAGATTTGCAGTTGTTTTCCATGCAGTTTGAGCCTTTAAATGAATAATTAGAAACTTTTTAAAAAAGGAAGTTAAAACTAGTATGAATTCACTCAAATGTTAAAGATGGGAACAATAGATAAGGTAGGTAAGTCAGGACAGTAGTGGAAATATATTGAAAGTACATAATGGATAAAATCTTTGAAGTCAATAGGATTTCACCATTTACTTCAATGGATTACACCTGCTATACTTTATAATTATATACTTAGGAAGAATATATTCAGTGTTAACAGTGCAGTGATACTTCAAGATGCTAATCTTCACATTTTCATGTGTATTCAGAGTCTGGATGAATAGGCTAAATAGTTAAGTAAGACACAAAACATGTAAATGCTCAGCTCTTGTTGTGAAGGCAGACTCATTAAGGACAAATACAGGTTGCTTTGACGTTGTGCCAAACATCTGTAATTTTGTAAATTGTTACAGAATACTGTAACATTTTGAGACAACCTGCCTTGGCAGCGACATTGACAGAGGACAAATCATTGATTTTCCATCAGCTGATTCCTTTTTCAGTTCTCTAGTTACAAACATCTCCAATCCACATCTTCACAGACTTTAAACAAGACCATGGCTTTCCACTGGGTTTCTAGGCAATAGATGAACCTGGGTGATGGAAGTCATTATTCCCTACATTCCTCAGCCTATGTATCACTTGGAGGATGCCTCCTCTGCACCTGATGTGCACCTCCTCTCCTCTGATGTGCTTTCTGGAGCTGCTACATGTACAATTCAGTTTCTCTTGTGAGGATGACTTGTCTCAGTGACTTCCAGGGGAAGCATCTCCTCCAGCAATCTGACTTGGCCTACTCCACCCATCAATATGTTATGTTGGTTTAAAACTCAAGGTGTATAAGAACCTGAGTTACTGAAAATGTGTCAACCTAGGTTACTTGTTTCAATGTGCCCTTTGAAGGCACTGATTATTTTACCTAAATCTTAGATTTTAATTTTGTTTTGTGCTATCCTATTTATACATATACTTCAGACTTGCAAACAAATGTAAATAATGATTTGAAAAGATGGCTCTGTTTCTTTGAAATGCTATCAATCTTAGGATCCATCTTTTCCAATTTTTTGAAGAAGTTTCTTCATTTGGTAATTCTTGTGGGACACTGGAAAAGTAACGTGCAGTGACATTAAATGTAAGAAATTACAAATATACATTTTTGAGGACTCATTATGCATTCAGGACAAAAATGTGGTCCCAGATGGGGAGAATAACAATTACAGCAGTAACACATGGATCTGACAATATGAATATTTGTTTACTTGCATCATTTGTTTATTTACACAGCACTAATTACAAAGTTGTTCTGGCATTCAGCCACTTGACTACATTAAAGATAGGACATAGCTACCAAGGTCCCCTAGATTTTGGAGTCTGGGTTTCTCCTTTAGAGCAATTTAATATGACTTTTTAATGGCATCAATTAATGCTCCCTGTTACTGCATCTGACCCACCCTCCTCCTGCACACAAACTTATTTTATGAGCAAGACTCTTGTAAGCTCTCTAGATTTAGCCTGTAAACCAGGCACTTGCTGTCCCCGCTTTGCACTCTTAAAATATGCAATCCCATTCCCAGATACTTGCAATGCCAAGGTACATAAAGTGTAGCCGTCTTTCATGGAACTTCTGTCTGAATGTCACTTTCAGAGTCACAAGTTTTGCTAAACACATAGAAATATGTTTTTACAAGTATTACCCAGCAGTAACTATTAGGAATCAAGGTCAAGCCAAACTAGGACACTCAATCCATCTTGCAAAACTTAATAAATATTAAAATATTAGCTAGGTAAAGACTACCAAAATTAATTTCTTTTCTATGCAGTTGTCAGGTATGGCTACATATAGCATGCTTCTAGAGTTTAGTTCATACCTGAAACTCCAGGTTATTGTGTAGTAAAGAGATAACACAGAATCAAAATATTAGGAACTGCAGCTGTAATGCTCAAAGAAGCCCAGCCACTCACACTGAAGTTCAGTTGTCCTCTATCTGAGATATTTTACTGTGATAACTAAGATCACTAAGTACCACAAGACAAACCGATCTCCAATAAGGGCAAACATGACAAATGGAAACTACTAAAGAACAAAAATGAGCAGAAAAGAGAGAAAATATTATCAACAAAACTTGTGAGAAGGAAAACATATTTTTACCTGATCCTAAATCTTTCCAATGTGCTTAGCTTTTAATCCTAAAGGCAAAATGTCACACCCGTCACACCCCTGAGATACATAAACAGCCTAAACATGACCAGATTAAGGACAAAAGCAAACATGGGCCTGCACTGACACAGGAGAAGATGAGCTCAGTGATGTTCAGAGATTAACTCAGCTACATATTGAGGATAGGAGAGATTTGACAGCCAATGCCTTGTTAGAACAGCAGCAGCCCTGCAGACCACTCTCACAAATGGAGATCCCAGCTGTCTGATCAGGACTGTGAAATACACATGGCTCTAATCAGCCTGCTTGATTTCTTAACACGAACAATGATTTTTATTTCTGAAATCCCAATTTAGACTCCCCTGCCTACACAAAATCCTCATTGGACTGCAGCTGTGCATTCTCACAGACACACAAACACGAATAACCAAGTATTTCTTACTCTTCTACACAAAGTCATTATTTACCATTATAAAGCTCAAGTGATCTGTATCATATTTCAAAGAAAAGTAATTATTTTAATTGTTGATGAAAGTACCTACTCCTTTTTACATTGGTGAGTCACCCTGTGGAAATATTGTTTTCTGAAAATCTCCTTTCTCAAGGAGACTTTCGTGAACTTTGTGATCTTCTTTCAGTCAGCTACACCATTTCGTCCCTGGGATTTCAAGATCAGAGGACAGCAGGATAATTTCTTGCAAAGTTAGTAAAGGTTTAAAGAGAAGTTGTTCAAAATTAAACTTTCTTTAAAAACATTGGAAATCGAATGAAGGAACAATTCTTGAACACAAGAGGCTGTTACACTTGTATGAGAATATCTTTATCTGAATCTTCTGTTTTCACTACTGTCTGGCTTAGACACATTCGTAATTGCCATATAAAGATGGATAGAGGCAACAAGCAATTACAATTATTATCTGAAGCAGTATTAAGGAGTAGAAGTGGTACTGGATGAAACACTGACATTAGAGAAGACATATGAAGATTTGGTTGATGTAAAAAATGGGAATTTGGACTCAGGGACTTACATTTTACTCACAGCATGAAGCAAAACCAGACAGGTTTTGTTTATTATTTGTTGTGACTGTAAGGTTATGAGAAAGATTTTCCACTGTGACTGGTTATGGAAGCACTAGAAATCTCCTGAGAAGGCATCTTCTGCCCAAACATGAAAAGCCCAAGAGACTTGCCTGGATGAACTTTGATACAGCGCTATAAATAATGAGCATGTGTCCGGGAATCAAGCCTGGATACTGAGGGGTTTTGCATGTCATTCATCTCTACCCCACTAAGGAGTTACAGGGGCAAAAGGGCTCATCCAAGGTTTGCTACCATCCCTGTATGAGAACTTGTGCTCATGTATTGTACTTCAACTTTTTGGTTCTGCTATGTACAATGTATAGTTGTGCACTATTGTATAACTCTTGTATAGTTGCTGCTGCAGGAGGTTAAAAGTTTTTGTAGTAAGTGGACAAAGGAGAGAAGAAATGAGAGCAAGCAGTGAGCAGAGAAAGCAAAATCTGGCTTGGGTTAGGTTCTGCCTAGGACTTGAATTTGTCCATTACATGACTACAGGAAGATCCTACCATGTGGTTTTTCCCCTACTCCTGCTGTATATATCAAATCATAACAAGGCTTAGTTCTCTCTTTGGATGCTGTGTCCATGCCTTGTAGAACAAATGGGGGGACACCTCGCAAACCTTAGGACCCTGCTGTTTATATTTGTCTGCACCACTTTGCATTTCTGCCTTCAGATCCAGGGCTCCATAGGAAGTGAGTTTGGGTAGAAAGGAATTATAGGAGAAAAAGCAAAGTATCATGAGAAAAATGTGGACAGTCTGGTAGACAGACCAGAGTCTCTCTGGTCTCTGTATAGGTCTGAAAGCAGAGAGATCCTCCCCTATCTGAAATACTGAAAGGGCTCTGAAGAACAAAAGGCAAGGGTTCCAAATCAGAAATTTGCCAAACATGATGTTTGCTGTCTCCCTCTCCAACAGAAACAATGTTTTCTGGTTCTCCCTGACTACAAATCTAGAGGAATTTGTAAGTTTCCAGACAAGTTTGGAAAGGAAATGCTGTGGTCTGTGCTAGGCTGTGTCAATCCAGAGCAGATTCAGGCTGCCTATTATGGCTTTGCCCATACTGTGTGCTGCTGCTGAATGAGCCAGCTTAGACTTGAGCATCACAGAAATGCATCCAGGAAGACAGGATCTGTATGAAACCCTTGAAGTGGGACTTTATACCTTACTGTGCTAAATAATAAAGCCACTTAGAACAGCACCACGTAGCTACCTACAGAGTCCCTGGCTGTTTTTTTCTGAATGATGGCACAAGCTGCAGCTCATCAGGAGCCATTGTGTCCCCCAGAGGCAGGAAACAGCTGGGGAATTGGTGGCTCCTTGAAGTTCTTGCAGACAATGCGTTCACATTGCTGTGAATCCACATTCACATTGCATTCCAGAAAGAGCAGTTGGAGCCAGCAATAACTGCACTCAGTAGTACAAGTAATAGCAAATGGCTGTAATTGACGTAAAATTTTTTTACTTATAGTGTACTAAAATACTGAAAAATGGTTTAAAATCAAGAAACATATCCCACTAGCACTACCAACAACAACATGAGACTGTTTTCTGTCTCAAAAAGTGGGTCACATATTTTGCTTGTGTTTGCTTAGAACCTATCACTGCAAAATCCTAGTCCATGACTCACAAAGCACCAGTAACAAGCAGAAATTTCTTCGTGCACTACCCTGCTGCATTCTCTTATTGCAATGTGATCGGAGAGGACAGGGATTTCTTTGACCATTATTAGCTAGAAAGCATTTGAAAGTGTGATAGGTATCCAATTCAACACTATTAATTTTTTTCTGTTGAATATTTTATTAACAATACCTATTAAATAAAGCAGAGGTGCTCATGAAAGTATGCAAGGCACAGAAAAATTCCTTGCATGTCAGTTCAATGGAAGCATGAGCTATTTTGATGGCAAGACACTCTTAGCTTTGGCTGATACCCTTAGTTCAGCTGAGACACTTCCCTAAGGCCAACTGTAAATCTATTCAGGACTGGAGAAAGCTACTATTTATTCCATGTGTACAAGCATTACTGGAAAAGGGAGGTAGAACTTAAGCTTCTGCTAATATAACATATGTTTTATAAATCTGAAACCTATTAAAGTGGGTATTGCTGTGGAAAAATAGAACAGGATGAGGATAATTACTAAAAACACTCATTATAGTAATCAAGAGTAATAAAGGTCATGCAAATGAACAACATTTAGAGAACAGGATGTGAGACACTGACTTCTCTGGACGGAGGGCAGGGAAAGAGATGGGAGAAAATGTTACAGGGGAGTGCAAAGGAAAGAAATGTGAGACCGAGTGAAAAGACAGCAAGTCTGTGTCATTTACGTCACAACTGCCTTAAACAAGAGCAGCCAGGAAGATGCTTCAGAATTTTTCCATTTCAGTAGCACTGAAATTATTTATGTATGAAAATTGTAGAGAACCATAGTAATTTCATTTTAGAGTAAAGCACAGATGTTTGAATTCAAACACATAGAACTTGATCATGAGCAAGATGGCAAAAAGGGAAACTGATGGGAACAAAATAAATTTAAGAGATCTGATTTTGTTACTACAAATTCCTCTGAATGGATATGAACATTATGTCTCTCAGTCCTTCAAGGGACTTTGCATCAGTCTGGCTATGAAGGTGATGAGCAGGTAGAGGGATCTTCCTTCATATGCTCCAACCAAACATTACTTGATCTTTCCCCTAGGCTCAAAAAGAATTCTTTTCCACTCCTTCCAATCTAGCCTGAAGGTCCCCCTCCTCCTGCAGCTCCTTGACAGTTTCTGATCAGCAGAGCACAGCAGAAACTCAGTACAGTGCTGAACCCATTGTACTGAGATTCTCCTCATCCCGTGGGCTGCTGCATCCAACTGGAAATTTCCAGACAGGCCAGGGGAGGCATCTGCCTAGCAACCTCCAACAGGAGTAGATACATGTTTTGATAAATCCTGAAAACAGTATTCCCTACATTCATATGTAGCAATGATTTGCTGCTGGCATATGTCTTAAAGAAACTTCCTTGAAGCTTTCTTCATGGAATTCTTTTTCCTTCCCTGAGCTGCAAGAGCAAAATCAGTGTGTGGGCAATGTCATGACTTAACAGGCAATCTCTCAAGCAAGAAATCCCAAACATGGTTTTTATTTCACTTACTCAACTCAGCTCAGCCTCAAGAAAATAAAAAGCATTAAGTTTTCTAGTTAAAATTTTTTCAGCAGATATTTCTTCAGGCTGACTTCTATACTGTAAGTAAGGCTTAAATAACAATTGTTTTCTTTAATATTACACTGCAAAGATTTGATTGATTGATCCAGCCTTTCTCTTAGTTAAGTGAAAGTGAAGGAAATCAGTGTCATCCTTTACAAAGAGCAAAGGCTGTCACACCAACTGCTTTTGTTCGAAGTAAAGCTACAGGCATTAAAATTACATGCTGAAGTTAGGCTAAGGCTGTGTGTAGGAGTTATCATGATGTTCTAATAATCCCTCAGTGTAAAAACACATCCTGGGGAACTACTGACTGAAAAATAGAGGGAATATGCACATGCACAAAGCCAGCTGTATTTTTACTGCCTTCAATGTGAGAACTAAAATTCTCAGATAGAGGTAAGGTAAATTCCTGTTGTTTTCCTGTGGTAATGCCAATTCCTTTAATCTCTGTGCACCCTGAAAATTATTTGTAGAGTATTCTGTCTAGCAATGCTTACCTCACTGCTTATCACATGTTCCTTTATTCCTCTAACTCAATAGATTTGTGGGGAAAAGCTTATGAAAAAGACCAACAGTAAAAATTTGGCTCTGAGTACAGTTCATCTTTGAATCAGTTGAGAAAAGCTATTACTGTGCAGTTAATCAATCACCTATATTTTAAAGATGTAATATTTCTCCTAAATTCTGATTTACCTAACCATAAATACACATTAAAATAAACTGATAAGACATCTACAGAATTTCATGTCCCAACGCTCTGCTTCAATGTAGTCTTGAGATATACTATTCCCCTTACAACACATGGAGTTAGTAATTTGTTAGTATTGTTTTCCACCACAGGAAACATCTGATTTGCTGTAATTAGGCAAGGCAGCAATACATGCCATCACTCAGCAAACTGAACAGCAATCGACTTTCGTGATCGTTTGCCAATCTGCAGGCATTAATAGGAAGCCAACATAGTTTCTTTTGACGTAATCTCTGTACAGTAAATAGGGCACTTAGCAAATTTGCTGGGCTTCATTAAAGCTTATGGAGCAAGAAAAAAAAAGGAAAAGATGGTGCAGTGTAATGGAGTGTAGCCTTGGGACATTCTATTCTGTGATAGTAGAGAGTTGCCAGGGGAAACTGCAAGATGCAGATGCCAAACATGTTTTGTAAGGGAAGAAACACTGATAGTGGAATGGTGTCCTTTCTTGCTCCCTTTTCTATGTGTGACTGCAGAGCTCATATCAAATGCTCACATTACACCTTCTGTACTGTTATGTGTTGAAAGACTTTCCAGTTTTAAATTGCAGTTAATGAGAATGCTTAGCAGAAGTTTGTTAGTACCAAGCAAGTACTTGGTTTGCTCAACAGCACCTTAATTTTAAACTGCAATGCTCTCAGCTTCATGGGTATCATGATTCACACTTGGCAGACCACAGACCAAGGAAGAAGAGGCATACAGATAGCCAATCTTCCTTCCTGCTGATTTTTTTGTTTGATTGTGTTTGTTTTTCTTTTTTTCTTCCCACTATCTGATAAGATCAGCTAGTTTTGTCTAAGAAATGCAATCAAATGCAATCAAATTTCTGAGATGGACTTGCAAATTAACATATACCCTAAACTCATTTTCTTTATTATATACTACACTAAAGGTAAGATTTTCAATCCAACTAGAAACAGATTTTTTTTCATTTGTAGCTGAGCCAGGTATGTTTATTAACAAAAGTATATATCACACATCAGGAATACAACTTCAAGTAGATCAATCAACAAAGCAGATAACCACAAATTTTCTTTCTGTTGCTTTCTTTTGATGTATCTGATTTGAATGAATAACTGCACCTGTGCAAAACCAATTCCTCCCTTGCACAGGTGAGCAAAGCCGAGAGCACAGGGTGGTCTTCTCATAAACCTTATACATCTGACAGCCATCATTGCAGTTGATATATTAGAGACAGAAACCTGCTTTCTGTGAACATCCCAACTAGTCATTTGCAGTGAAGTATGAAGGCCACAGCTGAGAATTTAAATAATATTTTTTTCTAATGTCGCAGCAGAAAGCTTGCTGCCTTTGCTATGACACTCTCTCTGAACACAACACCATACATATCACTCACCAGGCAGGGCAGGCTGGCATTGCTTAAGTTCTGGTCCATAGTTAAAATGCATCACTAAGCCAAACTCTCAGTAAACTGAAAAAAGCTCTGGAGGGAAAAAATGCCACCCACCTCAAGGCAAAGTGAATAAATCCTTCCATTTATATCTAATGCACCAGCTGCCCCAACATACAGCAATCACCCCTGGATCACCACTAGAGTTTTTTATACAAGTATTTTTAATTTAGAGTTGCATTTGTGAATATCCCCACAGCATCAGAAGAATCCTGCCTTGTAATTAGCAACTCTGAACATAGCTTGTATAATACAGCTGCAAACCTTGTGATTTTATCCTGTCTCTAAGGAAAATCATGAGGAAAAATTTCCTTTCTTTATCTCACAGCCTAAGCCTCCTAGTAAGCCTGCAATTCGTCAGGTTATGGCTCACAATGATGAGACGCTCTTATGTAGAAATTAGATTTATCAGATGCTGAACCAAGCTGATCTTTACAATGAGAACTACTTAATCCATTTTGATTAAATCAGCAAAGCTCCTAGTGAAAAACAACTAGAATATTTGAGAGAGAGCTACACAAGGATGGATTCCTAAGTCAAAAGCAGCAGTTGCAACTTTGTTATAGAAAGAAAGCCATTTCTACTAGGAACTCACTGATAGTTTATAGATAAAACCTAAATTTGAGATGCTCTGCAGTGTTTTGACTGCCATAGTCCTGTTTTAGATCCCAGTTTTTATATGTGTCTATGCTCTTTTCCCCAACACACATTTTATCTAGCTTTTATATGCTGCTTTTATTCAGAGCCATTCAGAGCTCTGAATTGTCCTTGTGATTTACAGAGTAAGAATGCACAGTAAGAAGCACAGCACTACAGTGATTTATCTGAGACAGTGGGCAAGGTGAGACACACACACATGTGCTCTGTTCAGGAAATTGTGTTGATAGCCACACACAGGCACAAACATTTCAGGAACAATTACTGAAATCAGAAATCCATCTGTCAATAAAATACTGCAAGAAAACTAAAGCAAGTGAAAATTAAAAACACCACCCCCACAAAATATCTGAGAGCAAAGCTTATTCCAAAATACAGTATAAATGCTGTGTAAGTTGGAATCTTTGGAGAGAATGGGGAAAAACTACTTCAAGTGAAATAAAAGAAAATTTATCAATTTTCAACAGTTTCACCAATAGTACCAGTGGATTAATAGGAATTCAATTTCCTTTTAGGGATTGAAGTATCATATATTGTTCAAAGCACTGTAATTTACTCAAATATTCTGATATCACATTTAATCTCTTGGACTGGAATTAAGAGCAGATTTTAGACCACCTGATGAAACTGAGTAAGCACAAATCTTCGAGGGGCTTTCAGCAAACTGTGGTTGGAAATAGATGGTGTTTAAGGTCCCTTCTAACCCAAACCACTCTATGATTGTCTTTTTATGTTTCATTACCCACAGGCTTTCAGCCTTTAACTGAAATGAAAGGCTCACAAGTAGAAAATAATTCAGACTAATTCTCAAATAATTACTACAGGTCTCAAAGTTATGGTTCAAAATTCCTGTCTCCCCTATATAAGCTACATGGGTTGCAATTCAGTTTAGACAGAAAATTAAATTTTGTGGTTATCTGTAATAATTTTCCAGTTTAGATATGGAATAGATCGTTAACTAGGCACGTATAAGATTGTCTATCTTCTGGAGTCTTCAAAGAGGTATTAGATGTGTTTTTTCAGTTCAATACTATCGGTCAGAGAGAAGTGATGGAAAAGCGCTGCTTAAAGTTATGATGTCCTGATGTGCAGCTGTTCTCAGTAAGTCATGAGCACAGTGCTAAAATGTAACTCTGTGATTGATAAACCACCTTTACATTCTACATGCAGAGATTCTGGTTTGAGACTGAGGCCCCAGGCTGGCAGTGTGCTTGTACTTTGAGCAAGGCCAACACAGTCACCTCTCTGTTGAGGGCAGCCACCACAGCATCTGCTGATGGCAGTGCTCATCCCCCTTCTTTGTCCTGTTAAATACCCAGACTATAATTTCAGGAAGAAAATATTTATTTCCTTCTTTACAGTTAAAAGTTTAACATCTCTAGTGAGGTGCTGTTCTGAAAAAAAAGGAGGCTCTCTACCTATGGAGAAGACCAAAGAGTAAGAAACTGCATTTATGCTTTATGCCTGTTTTGAAGTGACATAGCACTGGCCTTTACTATTACAAAGTTAATATTTCCAACCCCTGCATTATTTAAAAATTCTTTATGTGGGACTTAAAATTGGGAGAACATTAGTTATGCTCCTTTCCCCAAACTTCAAATGCCCCAAAGTCCTACAGATATGCTGGCACATTGTCTGGATATACACATACTCTCTGTGCCACACATTGCAATTCTGGACAGAGAAAAATTGGTGTTTTTTCTTACACACAAGAATGATTACAGTGTAACTTATTTGATAATGCTGATGACCTCAAACATGGATGGCCCATCCTTATTCTTTGGGAAAGTACCAATGGAAATATTATAGGGAAGAGGAATTAGCTCAGCTTTGTTCTTAAAAACCAAAAACCAAAACAAAGGAACAGCCAAGAAGAGGAAGAAGTCTTCCTGACAGGTTTTTGACAGTGAGAGTTGTTAGTGGCCTAATACTTGTATCCAGCCATGCTGTGACACAAGGTCAGACAAGATGCATCCTGCCTGGCCACTGGTTAGGAGAGTATTTCTGAATAATATTCTGCATGCACAGAATAAATGACCTCAGGCAGTCAGAAATTCTATTGAAACTCAAGTGCTCTGCCTTATAAATTAAAGGGTTTTTTTCCACCAGGCATTATTTTCTGAGGAGACTGAAATATCAAGAGCCATATATAATTGCTCTTTGTACCATCAGAATTAATTTCTAAAATTTTTCCAATGTTTTTTAATGGCCACATGACCTGGAAAAAACTCCTCTTATTGATAATGCATGAAACTCTTAGCAGGTATAAAAGTGGTGTTTAAATACTGTATGTTAATAAATTTCTAATCAGCTTTAGAAGCATGTTATTTGTGGAAGAGACCACATACCTGTATAGTTTTGGGAGCAACTATATCATAATCAGCTGAGAGATGATCAAGTGAAAAATCAATTTGAAAACCAGCTTGTAAAAGACACCTACTAAAAAAAAACCCCAACCTTTTTATAAAGCTTCTTAATGTGCTCAAGGAAAATAAAGGCATTGAAACAAAAAATCTTCAGTAGATTTTTGCTTTTTCCATTATAGAAGAGCTTGAATGACCCCCCATGCTGCACAGCTTTTACATGGCAGGCACACCAGCTTATCTTATTAAAGGAGATTTCAGAACAAACTGTTAACGTTTATTTTGACAAATCACAAGATCCAGGTGATGGTGATGTGTAACCTCCTGCTTAGAGATGCTTGGTGCCTGAAGAGTGGAAGGAAACCAGCAAGGCAACTATATAATAAAGTGATTTCAGGGTTGGTTTGGGGTGAAGGGTTTACAAGCTTGTAAATGTTAGGTTTGGGCAGATTGAAAGATATCAGTTAAAAGTTGTGAGCAACTTGATACTAGAAGGAATATGATACATGTGCTACTAGGTATTGGGGTTTGTTTTTTTACCAAAATGGTTTTAATTGGGCAAAAGCTACACTATTGCTCAAATGATGGAGAATTTTGTGTGTCCTAATTTAGATGGATGGCCCTTTGGCCTAATCTAGAACAGCTGTTTTTGATCAAAAAGTTTTCCATATACTTGCTATTTTCATTTTAAATGAGACAAAATATATCATCAATTAAACCTGATTTTCCTGCTCATGTATTTTAGTATTTTATCACATATCTGGGAAATCACAACGTAAGTGGGGCAGTACTCTTAATTCTGACTTTAACCTAGGTGATTTGTCTGTTAATTAACTGAATAGAACACATATAGATTACTTAGCACAGAGTCTGAGAAACTGGGGTCTAGTCAGAATATAAAACTCTATATAGAAGTGCACATACAAGGAATTGTCGGACTGCTTTATTTGGCTTAATGCTTAATTAAATTATATTAATCTGCTAATCTGCCACAAACAATTTTAAAAACAAAACTTCAATAGGCTGATTTTTATATTGTGCTTTTGTGTAGCATAATTTGCAACTTGTGCATCTTGAAGTTATTACTTACCTTGCTTAATTACTGGTTTGAATCTTTCTATTTAGATGTCAACACTCTAGATGTGTAATCTCATAGGAGAAATAACAAGGGTATTTCTGACTGCACAATACTGTTTCTCCCCTTAAACCTTTTCCCGGTACTGCCATTATATTAAATGTTAGACACAGTTATTTCTCTGAGGAAAACCAGATTCTACAATTATTTCTTCTTTTAATAACTGTGTGAGTTCCAGAAACTTTCTGTCATCAAGTGCTTGATAACCCCTTATCAATCAAAAAGTCTGCCTTATTTTTCTTATACCCTTTCACAGTCAAAATGTTTTTTCCCATTATTTAGTACAGTAAACAAATTGCTAATGACAAAGGATATAATATTGTGGCAATACATATTTTGTTAATTGTTGTTTTGAAAGATATTCTGGTAGCACTAATATGATGTTCCATGCCATGTATATCACTTCAGACACAGATTCAGGTTTAAACAAAATTTATTTGCTCTATATTTATATTTAAAAAAATACATTCACTGAAGAATTCATTATTTATTCCAAACTGATGACCTAATCATCCATACTTTTGACAACAAACTGTCAGTAAAAGTACAGTACTACTCTATTTTTGAAGCATTTTTCATCTGTTTTGTATTAGCTTCAAATGTATTCTCACAAATATTTAAGAATAACTCTAGTTAGTTTAAAGCATCACATCTTCAACATGCAGTTTTTTACCTTTTTATGGGTCAGTCTCACTAGGTAAGGTTTTCCAATATAAACAGCAAGTGTATCCCAGTACTTGTTTTACATTTCTGTTCAGTCTAGCAAGTACATTATAGATAGTGTCAGTAGTGTTAAGTCTTCCTGATAGAGAAACAGTTTTCTAAAAATTACCCTTGCTTATTTCAGAGCAGAACCAGCAACACTAATACAAGCTTATAACTTGAGGCAATGTCTCTGATCACCTCTGAGCATTCCTCCATTGCCTGTCTACCAGATGAAGTCTCAATATAACTAACTTGGCTGGGCATCAGAGCTCTGTGTTGGCTCTGCTTTGCTTCCTGGAGGAAAGGTAAGGGTCTAGTTTGTACCTCTCAGGTTTTCAAATTAAATACTTCCAGTGTGATCCCAGTGTATGCAACATAACTAGTTTTTGAATTCACAGAGAGATTAAAAATGAAACCATAGTTTGAGGCGTGAACAGCCCCATTCATTGCAAGACTATTACCTCATGTAAATAGTATTTTAAAATATCAGCACTCTTAACTATTTTGTTACAGAAAGCATGCAAAAACAGATGGGAAGTACAATAGGAAGATTCATGCAATTTGCTATGAGAACTTTTGAGAGAAGCATTTAACAATACACAGTAAAAGAAGATTTTTTTCATTTTTACTCCTTTTTTTAAAGTTTTTCTGAAGAAGACAGGCACAACTTTCAAAATGTGTTCTTGTCAAAGAGTTAGTTAAAGCAAGAGCCTGGTTTAGCTAAATGGTAAGGGAGATTCAGACCACTGGAATCAACTGAACATATAGGAAAAAGGAAATACATAATGTGATACATAATGTTACTGCAACTGCCAAGCATTAATACCAGAACAATCTTATTGCTTTACAAACACAGACTTACTGCAAAGCTAGGCACTGTGCAAAGCCTTGTTTAGAGCTGATATGATTTACCTTTGGCTTCATCAGCATCACTGGCTAAATAACTGCATTTGCTGCATTCTGTGCTGTGTGTAATGTAGGAATTTTTTGGATATTATGCTATGTAAATCAATCTCATGATGGAATACTGAATCAGCTGCACTGTTGCCCTTGCACACAGACATCTTAAAACTCATGTTACTTTTATATGTCCTACTATCTATTGGGATTTCTGTTACTTCTAAAAGGCAGTGGCAGAATTTTCCTTCTACTGAAAAGGGGTGATGTGCAAATATTTCAAGACCACATTTTGTTTTTATCTAGCTTGTACTTCTTGGAATTGCCTTCTGGAGTATCTTCTGTTTATGCTGTGGTTTGGGAAAAATATGTCGCTTCAGGAGATTGAACTCACTGACAATAAAGGACCATTACGAGGAAATTTTTTACTTCAGTTCCCTTTCCTTAAATTATTTAATCATATCTCCTTAAAAACATACAATATATTCACTGGCCTGTAATACTATTGCAGTGAAGTTCAAGAGGTCTACGAGACAAAGCCATGTTCAGATATTTTCATTAGATATATTTAGCTGCCATCTTAAGCAGTACCTGTAGTGTCTCCTTTCTCTCAAACAGGAAAACCCAGGGATGAGCAACATTAGGACTGTAGCAACCAATTTTGCAGCACATGTTATGTGCATTAACTAAAATATGGTCATCACTTTTTCACCCGTTATGAAGAACTGCATAGTTTTAGACGAATGTTTTGGATGTATCTGACATACCTCTGACTGGAAGAGTGACTATTGTGCTGTTATAGACAAATAATCAAAAGCAGAATCTCCAGGCTGCATATCTCTGGTGATTTTGACATGAGGTCCTTTTGCTCTTCAGATTCATGTGTGGTCTTTGAATCAGATTTTTCTATTTGGTGTATTAAGAGCATGGGTTTTCTGACTCCCTTTTAACACACACCTATTAGTCAGCTTTAATACCTCTAACATGTAAAACTTTCATTTTGTATCATTCTAAATTGTTAGCAGAAAGTTCTATTCAAGTCTTAATGTTCCAGAAAAACCTATGTGTACTGTGTTAACAACAGTAACATTATGAGTAAAACTTAAAAGCTAATTAAAAGACATTATTTGACATGTCCTGTTGTCCAGATTCTATTTTTATGTTATACAATTTTATATAAATGAGTATCATTTATATAGCCTCTTTTAATTGATTTTTTTATCAGCATTTTCACTTTTCTACAGGATTGATGTTAATCTGCAAGACCTATTATTGCCTGAATTAGGTTTTTTTCCACTCTGTTAAGTGCTGGCTTTGTTTTTCTTCCCACCCTGTCATGGTTCTGTAGCATTCCAAGACAAGTTCTAGAGCCTCTTTGCTGGTGTCTGCAAGGGCCTCTTGCAGCCTGTGACCAGCCTTTTCAATTATTCTCTTCTCTGCTGTGACACCAACAGAGACAGCTGAAAATTGCCGTCAACAGCAGTAATGAAAAAGTTGAACATTTCTATTCCATCAGCAGTGAGCTGTGATGTGAAAGGTTCAGACTCCCTTCCTCATTGGTGAAAATAATGCTATCTTCCCTAAAAACTTTTTTGTCTTTTTCTTCTTCTGCCATCAATAGCAGCTCCCATAGCACAGGAATGAGTCACTACTCCTGTCCCTACCTCTTCATTCTAAAACTGGAAACATAAGATGCTCTGGCTATTCTAGGAAGTGGGAACTGGTCCACACATTCTGAACACTTAGTAAACACTTCAGGGAAGTAAAGACAGAAGCTGCTCTTCTTGGAAGTCAGAAAGTACTATGAAAGTGGTATTTTGTCAGTGTAACATTGAAACATTTATCTCTGATGTAAAACTGGACAAAAAGTGCATGTACCAGATCGCTCTGTTATTTATTGTCTGTCTTCAGACTTCTCTCACAGTGTCATTAATGATAACAGTACTTCAAAGACAAAGGAGAGATTAATCTAATGATCCACTCCTATGAAGTGTTCCACTGTTCATCTTAGATAGACCCTTGAGCCACATCTACCAAACTGTCCCTTTTTGAATGGGCTCAGATCCTGGAACAGCCTATTAGCTCTGAGGACTGACTGCCAGAATACGTGTGAATCATGTACTGTGAAGTGATGCTTAAAAAAACAAATAATAAAAATGAATTACTTCAAATATTGGAAGAAGATTCTGCAGTTCATTTTCATTACAGCAGTTGTTTATTGTGACTCAGGAAGTACAAATTCTTCTGTAGAAATTTCTGCAGTTCTTGAATTCATGCTACTCCCCTCTGTCTATGACTCATTTTTCTTTTTTGTTGAATTTATCTTGCTTGATGTTAACACTCTACCTTGTATTGAATTAGTTATTAAATTAATGCAATTCTAGCCTCAAAACGGTGGCCAAAGAACATGGAGCAAAGATTTCATTACAATTGAAAGTTATAAGGCTGCATTTCCAAACCTATTAAAAAAGCACTATGGCTTCAAGTGTCGATTTGCTGTAAAAATGAAAAATTACGCAATTACCAAAGGCTTGATATGCTACTATGTTTACAACACACACCAAACAAAGTGCAACAGTAATGATTAGGAGTGCATGTGGAATCACAGAATGCCTGTAAAACTGATTTATGAAGTTTAAATGCTGGGCTTTGTAAATAAAGTCACATTGATGAAGTACCAAGAGATGACCTTGTATTGCCATGAAATTCTGATTAGTTTTGACACAATACCAGATAAAATGAGCAAATAATGGTAAAATCTGTGCTGGGAGGACTGCAGAAGTGAAGTTGAATGTCGGAAGCATACACAATAGTTTTCCCTTTTCCTGATCTGTACACTGTGAAATTTAGATTTCTTTGCTATTTGAATCCTTTACATGAATTTAAAGGCCAGATCATTTTTAGGAGTGAAGGAAATACACATATGCTAGTTATTTCAAAAATTACTGGTTTAAGATCTATTAAGATTGGGGGCTTCACACTGAAGCAGGTCTTGAAACAAAGCAAAATAATTATTAATAATAATGTATTTTGGCTAGTCATGCTGGTATTATTTAGAATCTCATGCTCACATAATCACTCTTTAGACTCACTATTTTTCTGCTTTTGTGAAATCAAACATTTTTTATGTCATCGCTTATTTTGGTTGCCAGGTTAATTTTCATGTATAAGGACCAAATATTACTTGTTCCTCTTTGAGATCTTGCTTAAAGTGGAATAGGGACTTTAATCAAATCAGCAAGATTGAGACCAACAGTAAATCAAAGATGTATTCTGCTTTCTGCTTTTCTTACAAGATCAAGTAGTAGATAAGGTTTATTACAAGAGGCCACATAAGCAGAAGCCTCATATAGAGGCTTTCAACAGATATAAGAAAGGATTAGTCAAATTCATGGAAAACAGGTCTATAAACAGTATCAGGAAGAGGCAAAGTTCTGATGTCTCTATTACAACAACTGGAGTAATGGTGGAGTAGAAGGCGAGTGTGTGAAAGCCACCGGGTTTGGGTGTTCCCCCTAACAACTGTATCTCCAGCTGCCATTAGAGCATTAGGATGGAGGGATCAGCAATCTGACTCAGCAGGGCAATTTTTATGTTCAAATAAGGATGATTGAAATGGATAAGAGCCATTAAAATAAGATTAGTACAAAAATAAAACAAAAGTAAGTTTGGTAACACAGAAGATAAACAATTCTTACAGTGGACACTCAACCACAATGAATATTACAAGGACAGATAAATAATATATAGGGAAAGAATAATTAGAAGTACACAGATGCAAAGACGAAAATGCAATAGTATTTAGAGAAGGAAAAAGCAAACTGCCACAAATAGGAGAGAGAGAGAAATGTGAAATACAACTATTAAGAATCATACCAAACAACTAATAATCATAACCAGAAATTAATGTAGAAATGAATGAGGGCAGTATGATTTCAGATTTATGTGCCACTATTAATCATAGTGAACAGATTATCTAGAATCATCAACAGATGAAATGAAACTGATTTTAATCAAAAATCTCCTGTGCTAGACTTCATGTGCTAGGTACTGGGGTCAGAGATACAATGAAATGTCTGAATCCAGTGCTCCAATAGATAGAAGTGCTGAGGATCTTGTTTTGCAATAACTTTAGTAGTATTAATACCCAAAATTCCTTTAAAATAAACACACATGCAAAGTCAAGAGATCTAATATGTCTGGGCTACTTAAACAGTGCTTCATTTTAAGTGTCTGTATAACTCCACACAGTTTAATTAATGAAGCTGTATTTAAAGTTAGTAATACTCTATTAATTTTGCTTTAAGTATTTTTCTGAATACTTCGGTAAGCAGAGTGGTGAGGATTTGCAGAAGAGTGATTATTTATGAACTTAGAAGTTTGTTACAATGAAAATCTTAATAAGCTAGATACAGATCCAAGTTCTGTTCTCAGTTACACTGCTGTAAATCCAGAACAATTCTACTGATGTCATTGGGCTCTGGGGTGAGACAGAAAGAAAAGCATGTGTTTCAGTACAAAAAGCTAAAAGAAGACTTAGGCTAACACAGGGTATAACTGGACAAAGTCAATGAATTTTTTTGCTCTAAAAATCAAGCAAATACTTTTCTCTCCTTCCAAGTTTGCTGTAATACAAAAACACTTGTCAAATTACATATCCAGCCAGCAAATTTCCAAACAAGAAAATATGTGTAGATGTGTCTACAGCCCATCTTCACCCTTTGGAAAGAAATCATATAGCTTTTACATGCAAAGGATGAATGCAAATGCCAAATGCCCTGCAAAATTTCACAGCACACGTGACAGGATGAGACGGGAAGCTGCAAGTATCTGCTGCATCTCTTCAGCCCCATCAGTCTTCCAGACTGTTGCGTGCATCAGGCTAGCCTGTTCTTGGGTGAAAATTTACACTACTCATCCTGTTAGTGAAGTTATCCTGGATTTATATTGCTGAAATCAAAAGATTTCCAGATGTTGAGAACACTACAAAGTCTGCTGCAACAGAAAATTAGAAGCAGTAGAAAAAGACAGCAAAGATATAGGATTTAGGGCAGATAATAAGGCTGACTGCAAACTCTTTGGAAACATTATTTAATAAAGGCAATAGAAGGACATAGAGCCCATCAACAAGAGTATTTGTTCAGAGATAAAAGGAGAGAATGAAGCTTACATTTCAAGAAAGGAGGTGTCTGTTGAGCATCATGATAAACCTCATTTATTTTATATTGGAGCAGTCTCTATATCCAGTTCACAGTATATCATTGTACAGTTAAGGAAAGTAGACTGGAAAAAGCACTAAAATATGTAAGTATTAACGAATTCTGCAGTGCAAATGGGAATAAACTGGGCTAACTTGTAAAACACCATAAGTTTAAATGATGAGGGTTCACAATTTGGAGCAAGGAGCATTTATCACATTTAATCAATCACAACCTTTCTAGTTACTTTATTTGTCCTCTCCTTAGTCTATTAGCAACCTAGTAAGAAGATTAGATCACATCCCCCAAAAGCAGTAATACTCTTTCCAAACTCCATCATTAAAATGATCTTTTGCTATATTTTCCCCAATGAAAAGTATTTATTCCACCACTATTGCTAACAGTTTGGATTGATGAAAAAAAATGTTTCGGACTTACAGGTTTGACCTGGACAGTGTGATCTTCAAGGCTTTTACAGGTGCCTGAAATG
The DNA here is from genome assembly GCA_013397555.1 of Urocynchramus pylzowi. Lineage (NCBI taxonomy): Eukaryota > Metazoa > Chordata > Aves > Passeriformes > Fringillidae > Urocynchramus > Urocynchramus pylzowi. Next base: position 3,023,293 of record VZRH01001001.1, on the reverse strand, counting down.
TGAGCTGTACCATTAAAAACCAGTTCCCCCTTACTCACAGCTTGTGGAGCCAAACCTGTGCACAGGCGAGATCCTTCACTCTGGATGTCACAGTGGCTCCCAAGGCACTCTCGGCTTCAGCTACTAAGGGAACGTCCTCAAGCTGCAAGTGCCTTTTCTGTACCACAGACTTGGCAGGAGCCAGACTCACTTCAGTGATGTCTACAGAGCTGGAGAGGAGAGGACTTGTTTTGGTCTAGACTGATCTGATAGATCTGCCTCAAACTGACTTAAGAAGATTTTAATTTCATGTACTTGTGAGTCTATTTCTCTCAAACTGCATTTTAGACAGTGAGTAAGCCTTGCTGCAGTATTTTTCAGCCATTGTGGGGCTTTGCAAATGGAATATTGTCTGTAGTTTCACTTTTTGTTCCTAATGTGCTTTAAAATAATTCTTTTAACACTTAATTTGGATTAATCAATTACATTAATAAGCAATGATTAATTATTTGTAACATCAGAGGCTTTCCAAACAGTTTCTAAACACTCTTCATTTAAGAATATTTCTTGCTCTTTATAACTTCCTTGCTTATCTGTAACTATATTACACTAATAGTGAGTGAACTTTTGCTTATTTGACTATAATCAAAAAGTCATGCTGGAATCAAATGGCCTATGGACTTTTTCAGTTATCTTCTCTTTTCCCAAGTTTCTTACAGAAGTTATGTCTTCCTGACCTGCTGTCAAGCCAGCCTATTAAGCATATTGCAATCTTAGGTTGAGAACCTACTGTTGTGTAATAAATTAGACATTAGGGGCAGATCTGACTGTGAGCTGAGGATGTCAGATGTAAAATGCCAGTTTAGGCATCTGAAGTCATAGAATATATCTTGAATTGGAAGGAACCCATAAGGATCATTGAATACAAATCCCTTTTTCATGCAGGACTACCTAAAACGAAACCACATGACTGAGAGCATCATCTGAAAGAAATTGGAAAAAACACCTTAGATGTTGAGGAGACAGTTTTTCATCCTTGGCTATTCAATGATAATAGGAATGACCTAGGATTTTGATTTAGCCTAAATTCTAGTTAAGGCCTAGTGCTTTAGTTATTTCTCTTACATTGCTAAAAAAAGGGCTCTCACTTTGGCCTATGATTTCACAACACAAATGGGATACAAATAAAAAAGAGTTTTTTCTAGCTCTGATAATTGATGTCGAGCTGTGTTAACCCCATGTTTGCAATAATGTGTAACAAAGCAGCTGAGCATTCCTCACAGGGCTCTGCTGGGGTTTTGAAGCAGTCTCAGGTCAGAACTTTCTTTACATTGAGATTTTGTCATTGTCGTAAATAAAAGACAACGAGGCAAGAAAACAAATCCACAAAGCCAGAACTCCAGATTGCCTTTTAGAGGATCCAGTCCTGTTTATTTTTAATAACTGTAATTTAAAAAATAATAAGGACTCTCAGCATATTCTTAATTTTCATTTCAATTAAAAATATTACAGCTGAATTGATTGTGCTTGTCCCATTTAGGAATGGTATTCTCCAGTTTAATGCTCCCATGCTGCTGCTTGCTCTCCCTTCCCTCCTGAGGGTGTCTGGAGAGAAGAATTGGAGGCATAAAAGACAAAGATCTCAGACTGAGATAAGAATAATTTACAAGAAACAGCAATGAGAAAAGAGCAGTATCAGCAACAATACTAATGACAGAGGGTAGAAGAGAAGAAAGGATCCACACAGAAAAAAGCCAACCTAGTAATAGAAAATATTGGATGGCTCCCTCTGTCATGTTTCCTCAACAAGCAGGAATTCCTTCTTCCTGGAAAAGTCTCCCTTTTCCCCACCCCCAGCAATGAAGTGTGTTGTAGAATAACCTCTGTGTCCTGGCCATGCCCCCTCCTTGTTGTTGCAAAAAATTTATCCTGTCCTGGCTGGAACTAGGAGAGTGCTTTAGAGTCAAATGTTAAAAATCCAACAAATCATGATGTCAATAAATTGACAGAAAGGTACAAAAGCCCTAGGGAATATATTATGAATACCATTAAGAGCCTGAATGCAGTGAAATCTGTGGGAATTTTAGCATTCTACATGACAAGGTTCCATTGAAACATAATATTTTGTTGCTTATTCAGTATTTATCTTTTATTTATACTGTGGTACTATTCAGAGGCTTGGTATTTTATTCATAGAAGAGTTGTAAGTCCCAAAACTAATTCAAAAGTTTACACAAACAAGCATTGTTTGCATTTTGTGTCATTATTCTTATTATTTCTTGTAATAATGTCATGTATCGACTCAGAGGACAAAAACAATAATGTGACTCAGTGAGTGACACCATATTTCATGTAAGAGAGCACAGAAAAAGCTATCTAAAAACTGAAATTTATTTGCATAAATTTTTTGCTGAGTAATTATGACTAAGAAGAGCATTAGAACAAAATCTGGACCACGGCAGAAGACGGCAACGAGAAAAGCAGCCAAGATTAAGACAAAGTATCCCGTGCAGAGTTCTGTAGTGCCACAGCTGAGCAGCCACTGGTCTTCAAGCTGCATCACATCAAGCCAGCTTGAGTACTACAAGTTGCTACGAGTTGCTGCTGTCTTGTTTAAATAAACCACTTACAATAAATTATTCAAACAATTCAAAATCAGAACACATCGGTTTAATAATACGTACTAACTCCAGCAGTTTCCAACTGTCTGTCACTCCTTACTATGCACTTAAAAATATTTTTAATTTACATGTTTAATCATAAAAACAACAGAGACAAAAAAATGTTTTACAAATGTTTGAAAACATAGAAAAAACCCCAACAAAATGAATACATGTGAGTTATTTTTTCTCTGTGGTACTCTTGTTTGAAACATGCAAAGTAAGATAAGGAATTAATTTGCTGCTAGCAATTTCTCCAGTTTTCTCATTCTGCCTAGGTTTCCCTATGGCTGAATGGCAATAGAATAACCTAGATTTAGAAGGAACTACCACAGTTTTGTGCTATGTGATGTCTTGCTGGGTTTCCTACATGAAGTTTTATTTAACCAAATAAATAAAATACAGTGTTATAAATCCAAATACATTTTAAATGCTCAGCCTGATTTTCATATTATTGGAGAAAAACACAGCCATTTTCTGAAATTTAAAAGAGGAAGAAAAACCTGCAGAAAATGAGAGCTCTAGTGGGGTTCTATATAGAATACCTCCCCCCTTACCCCATATCCCCATTTCTGCCACAGGTTATCACCAAGCATTTAAAGAAAGCAAATGCAGAAAATAGAAATATTTGTACTAACATCTAGAGCACCATAAAGTAGAGATAAAAATAAAATTCTGTGGATGTTGGTTCCTTAAATGGAACACAAAGCTCCTCCTACTTTACTTAACTTTTCGCTTCATGGAGTATAAGCTTAACACAGCCTTAGGTCAGGATAAAAATATTAAAGTCTACGTCTTTTGTTGGGGATCTGCTCCCACTTCAGAAGGACTCCTTGCCAGGAAAAAATGCTGACAATCTGATCCTCTTTGAGATCCACTCAAAGACTCTGATTGCCCAGCTTTTACTCTGAATTTTAACATTAGGGCTGACAAGTCTATACTACTAAAATGGTGATTGAGTTCCAAATTGTCCTTTTCTCTCTCTCTTTTTAAAATTTTGTTTTGTTTATTTCTATTACAAAATCGTTGTACCTTCTACCAAACAAGGTTTTGAATAAAAAAAAATTTCTGCATTCCTGAAAAAAACAAGGCTTTTTCATTTAATTACCCTCAGTGATGCAATGTTTGACTTACTCCATTTGGGATTTGGTTGATGCTGAGTGAACTTGCTGATCTACTAGAAAACTTATTGTGAAAACTCAGCAAGTGCTCTGGATCTGCAATGCTTCTGTTCTCTTATAATGAGATTATAAAAGTATTTATCTCACAGAAGCTTCATAAAACTCTGCACTCCAAAAAAAGGGGTTAATGTAAATTACAGTAGAGAGAAGATAGACAACTGCTTGGACAAAAAATAGAGGAGAAAAAAGCTGTTTCTGGGATAGTGCCAAAGGGCCTCAGTAAATTTTATTCATAAATAGGCTGAACCTAATTTCCTTGTTTGTTTTTAAAGTCTCACTAAGGATTTATGTAGCTTGCAGTGCTTGTTGTCAGTAGTTTCAAGTGGACATGTCCACCCAAATTACAAGAAGATTTCAGTTATGGCAGTCATGGAAATATCTTTTTTTTTTAATTATTATTTTCACAGTCTAAAACATAGTCTGTACTTCTATATACATATTATTGTAAAAGGACAGAATAGTTCGTATGTACTTCAGGATTTTGTAAAAGAAAACTTTTAAAAAACTTGAAATCATTATAAAATCTTTCCCAGACTTGTGTTTGTTTTTTCAAATGCCAGTGAGGGTCTGTATACATTATAGAAATATATTTATATTAAGCAAAACAGGGACAAAAACCCCTTAATCCAAATGTGTTGAAAATGACCCATTTTTCTATGGCAAGTTTGTTCAGCTGCTGTCAATAAGGTCATTATTTAACTGTTTTCTAGATGGAGACAGTTTATCTATAAAAGTGTTTTATTTTGTTTTTTAAAGGACATAGTTCAACTTTGGCTTGGCTTTTGCAGTGGAGTACAGAAAATCCTTTTTCTACAAACAAAATGTTCTAATTTACCGCCCTCGATAAGATCCCTAGGCTTGCTTAAATTGTTCAAAGTGTTAGGGGTGCAACCTATGCCATAAACTATACTAGAATAAATATTGCATGTATTTTCAATTTGTGGGTGAATGTAATGCAAAACAATTTTGGTTGTTAGGCACATTGCAGGCAGGCTCTGCAGGCTTCCCACACACATTGCTACCGAAGCACTTCAGTCCTGACAGTTAACACCATATGATGTTCCACTCTTGAATTACCTTATGGCCAGCAACTGCCAACTCTGTCTGTGAGTTTTGGAATATTCAAACCCTGTAGACCTGATGACTGGTTGCGTTTTTTTGGTTTGTTTTCCTTAGCACCCTGCTCTTTACACGCTATGAGTGTCTGCTTGCTGTGAAGGATTTCTTCTGCATATTTAACTTGGCCTCCTGCAAAGCCAATTTTTCTCAACTTACTGTCATTTAAAATGATAGGACAGCTTCTTTCTAAGTGAAGGCACTGGATTTTTTTCTCCACCTTCTATTAATATAATAAACTTGTGTTTACTGAGACTATGAATATATAAGTTGGTCTTCAGTCTCTTCCTAAAAATTCTTAGCGCTTAGAAAAATGATTAACCCTCTGTATAAGTTGACTCAATTGACTATATGTAGAGATACACTCAGTACATTGAAATGAGAATGGCCAAAAAAGTGTCCCCAACAACAAAAAAATATTCTTCCTCCAGCAGTACTGGAAAGAAAAAGCAGCAGGTTATGGGGAGGGAAAGAATAGTATGCCTGGTTTTATGCATTAACTTAAGTTTATATTGGCTCATTCTTTATTACACACCAGAAATTTTCCAGTTTTGTTCTACAGTGGTCAGATGAAGAAACCTTAGAGAATGGAGAAAACAGGCAAAGTAACGATAGGCTGCTTTGGAAAGGCACTAAAGACCAATGAACCTTTTATTTTATTCAATGTTGCCCTGTATCATTTGTCCTATGAGAGCTCAGCATCACTTCAGGCTTTGGAACATACGTCATAGCAACCTAACAAATTGGTACATCCCTAACAAGGCAAAGTGTTGTCCAGTCATACTTCCTTCAGACTCTTGCTGTCAAAAAAGATTTGTAATAAAGGCATAAATAAGAAAGCTATAGCTGCAGTCTGTGTGCAGAGAAAGAAAATTCAAAAAGTCACTATTAACACATACATGTAGAAACAATTTTGGAAATACTGTTGGAAATGTAATCTGTACACATACAAGGTTGGAGAAAGTCATTAAATTAATGGTGTCAGAAAGCCTACATATCACCTGCACACCAGCAAAATCAAAAACTACAGAAAAACATATCCAGGTGAAGCAGTGCAGGGAATCCTAATTTTATTCAACATACTTAAATATTTTTTGTTTTCCTAAGACAATTTACATTGAACTCAGAGTCGAATCAAGCTCCCTAGGCATTATAGGTGTTTTCAGAATTACATCCTTCTGCAGGGTACCACCAAGAGAATGCTGATTTTTGGATGGGCATTTAAATAATTTTTAAGTACACAATCTTCTTTAAAATGTAACAGCAACAGAACTCATTAATTTAGGTCATCTGACACAAATCTAGCTTTTCCTGTCTACTTTGGCCAGTGTTGCTACAAGAACCTCTCTTCTCTTCAGTCTTATGACTTTGCCAGAGCTGGAATTTGTAGTTACTGTACAGCTTAATGTTAGTCCACAGCACCTGTCCACTGCACCAAGTCTGCTAAGTTGTGCTCTTTCCCCCTGGTTTTGGGAAGTATGAAAGAGATGAACATGGAAATTTGACAGTTTTATTGTTCAGCTTTGCTTGAATATGGTTAACGTCTAAAATTAAAAACAAAGCATTTACAGGAAGACAATAAATAGAATGCTGGTTTTATTCCATCTACAAACTCCCTCCTTAAGTTTATTTGTTAGATATCTCTGAGCATTTACTCAGTGAGACAGATCATATTCAGACAGCCAAAGTTCATTGGCCTTGCTTCGTTCTCAGGTTTTGCCTCTGTTTGTCCAAACCAGGTTCATGAGGACACTGAGCCCAACCTTTTCAGCCCAACAGTTATATCATTGCCATTAATGTCACTCAAATGTTTGCTAAGGTGTGACTGGACTTCAGTACATCTTCCTTCCTTGTTTTTAAGTTTAACTAAATGAATTTATTTGCAAAATAAGTGTCTCATAAGCCCAGTCTCTTGCTGCTTTGCCGAGCCTCAACTCAGAGCAGCTACTTGCTTTGCTGTGTTGCCTTCTGTTTCCATCCTTAATATCTGTTCCTTCCATCTTTTCATTTGTTAAGACAATGCCCATCCTGTCTTTAGTTTGAATATTTTTGGTCACTGTTTCAAAGGACATATTCTATTGCAAGAAATTCCTGCATGCAGATGCACTTGGATGGACAATTGCCTGCCAGTATCTTTCACCTGTGCTCCCTCTTTGAACAGCAAGAGAAATGAGGTGAAATGGCAACACTGTCCTGTAGTCATTACAGGTCTGGGAAATTTAATCTTTACCCTGTCTCACTCCTTTCCTTTCTTCAATCACAAATACTGATGGGAGGCACAGAAAAATTGTGCCGTTCACACACCACAAGCAGATACAGTAAGATAAGAGTTCAATTATCCAGAGAAAACGATCCTGATGCTCCTTGTTAAAGGCACCAAAGGGAAGCAACAGGCATCTAGCTGAGCAGACAGTGGTGCCTTAAATGGCCATCAGAAAAGGAAGAGAGGTCTGGGAGAATATTGATTATGTGGCAATTTAGGAGGCAGCAGGACTGATGTACTGCTCATGTTGGCATAGTTCAACAATCTTTTCTACCCTGTGACAATCATGCTAATCCTCTGTGAGAGTCTGATAGGCTTATTCACCCCAGCCTGGCTTCCTGTGTAGAACACCTGCATCAAAAACCTGCATGAAATAGCCTTTTGTTACAGCACTGCTGTTTTGGGCCTAACCATCCTTCCATAGGAAAATAAGGCAATATTCAAATACTGTTACTTGCCAAAGAAAACAGAACAAAGTGGCAATTCCCATATTAGCCTATCAAGATAAAACAGCGTGTCTTGTGTATAGGAAAGAAATTAAAAGTGTTTTTTAAGTGTAAGAATTTTGTTCATTCATCATTCAGGGAAAAGAGCTTTCATGTGAGGGAAAATAAAAAAAGCTTTTCTGTGTTGAGCAGCTTCTCAAGAGAATCCTACCTGTAGTTGGCACAGAGTGAAAAAGTAAAGTAATTCAACTTCAGACAATAAACGACCTGGTCAAAAAGAATCATGCACTACAGGAATCCTGTTGCATGTACAGGATGACTCCTTTACTATTAAGCATTCTGATTTGGAGGAGAACAGATGAAACACAATATAGCTGTAACAAGATTCAGTATGTAAATTGCTCAAGGCAAAGATTATGATTGATTTTTTTTTTTTTTTTGTATTTACAGATATGACAACCACCACTGGAATTTCTGGAGGCTAATATAACACAAATATTATTGCTTCTAGTACTATTTCTATGGTAATAGAATAAATAGAATAATAGAATAAATAGAATAAATGGTAAGTAGAATAAATACTATTCTACTACTATGGTAGTAGAATAAATGCTATGTATAGGAAACAGAAAACTGGTAAAAATCTTCTGTGAAGGAAAAGAAATTAAAAATGGCTGTAAATTACATGGGATATATTGAGATTACAGCACTTGGCAGTTTAAATTTCCTGTCTCCTGTGGATAACTCCTGAAATTAAGCATAGAATAGCAACTAAGGGGGCTCACATAAAATGTTGATTCTATTATCATGAGAACTATATAATCTATTTTATTAAAGAAAGAGGTTAAATTATGATCAATAGTGATCTGTTCAGCCCAGGCTAACATGCTGTATCTGGCTCAGATGCACAGCTACCTCACAATTCCCAGTGCAATCCTGACAGCCACTCCTTCAGTTTTGTGCACAGCCTTGGGAGTGTGAGTGAAAAAGGTGCCTCAACTTTGGGATTGCATGGATCATGGATCATGCTCTTCAACATGGCTTCCTGCTGATTCTTGGGTTTTCAGCATCTCCAAGCGGCTCAGCAATGCAGCCCAACATTGACTGATGCAAATGACAGAGCAGAGTCACAAAACTGGGATAATGTTTTGTCTCTCCAAAGCTGAATTTTCATCATGCTGACAGTGGGCTCATCATTCAAACCAGACTAAGCCCGGACACAAATATCCCTTTCTGTATTAGTGAATATTTCTGAAGTCCAGTCTGGAGTCAGACCCTTTCTTGTGGTAAACTTCCCTACCTGAGGAGTGAGATCCCTGCCTCCTAAGCTCTAAGCACCTCTTGTTGCCAAGCACTAGACCCAGACTCTTAACAGCTCCTCTCTTGAATGTGGTGTTGTGTCTTACCATACTCTCTTCCTTCCAGACCAATTACCCCTCCAAGCATCAAGTGACACCATTCCCTCTAGGCATTAGTTTCTCAACTCTGTGTTGCATCATTTATCCCATTCCCCATGCTATCCTGGAAAGGGGAGGAGGTACTTTCCAACATGCACCATTCTCCCAAGCTTTTATATGGATTAACAGCATGCCAAATTTCCCCTCCTCCAGTCTCCTTCTATCTGTTTCCCATTTCTTTTCAAATATGCAGCTACTTGAAGATGCCCTGGCTAATATGCTGTCATGAGACTTTGCATGTCATGTTGACATGCTGTAATCTTGTAGAGGAGAAATGAAACAACATCCTATTGTTTAGAAATTAAAAAGCATAAATTTTCCCTCCCCCCCTCAGTATTTCCTTGCCAGTTTCCGATTTGATTGCTAGCTTGGTTTTCTATCCTTCTTGCACACAGCACGTTCCTGAAAGATTCTGGATACTTTTTTGGATGCAGAAAGCTGTAATGTTCCACCCACTGCATTGCAGTTGNTAAATTTTCCCTCCCCCCCTCAGTATTTCCTTGCCAGTTTCCGATTTGATTGCTAGCTTGGTTTTTTTATCCTTCTTGCACACAGCACGTTCCTGAAAGATTCTGTGTACTTTTTTGGATGCAGAAAGCTGTAATGTTCCACCCACTGCATTGCAGTTGTGACTGAGAAATAGTCTGCAAAATATATGGGACTCCCAGGAGATCTGAGACACTATTATAAATATATTTAATGTTAGTATCCTATGATAATGTTTATTTAGAATCATATATGGTGTTAAATAGTGGCATTATTGCTTACCACAAGGCTTGCACTTTCCTCCTTTATTTGAAGAGGTTCACTATGTTTTTTATTTCATTTCAGTTTGATTTTCATGAAAACAGCTAGCTGCTTATTCCTTAGTGACTGCTCTCTTTCTGAAGAAAATATTGTGTAAAAATATGATTTATGTCCAAAAAGCAAAGCTTGTCTTCACTCTGAGCCCAAGTGAGAGAAATGTTCACTTTAGAATGGTCCTCTGCTTTCTTGGCAAGTCTTGCTTGTGAGCCATCACTACATGTAGTATAGTGGAGCTCACAAAAAATCTCAGAAACAACTACCCTGAAGCAGTTCTCAAGGGGTCTGAAGAGTAAAGCCCAAGCCACTACAAAAGGTCAAGAGGTGGATAGAATACTGTAGAGAATATAAATTCATGAGCTCAGATTTTCTACAAAACAAAGACTACAGTCACAATCAACTTAATCCTGTTGTCAGCAGATGAAATTTTCACATTTCATATTTTCATATACTCCAAAATCATTTTTCTAACAATATGAAAATCATCCTAACAACTGTTGGACCTAGCCATTATACCCTAATTTAAAGAAGATTTTCTTAACTGTTTTGCAGGAATTTACATTGAAGGAGCCACAGTAGAAAGAGGAACAGCTTTAGCCATGTGTCTTGCCAGAAGGAGAGGGAAGGCAGAAGGAAAGGGAAGGAGTTGAAGGAGGCAGAGAGAGGGAGGGAAGGAGGGAGAAAAAGAAAGTCCCTCTCTTACTTTCTGCCCCTACCCATCCCCACTGAAGCAGAAAGTGATGTAATTCCTTACTTTTTTTTTTTTTTTTCAGAAAATTTGCAGTCAATTTTGCTTCCAAAACTCTTATACCTGGTATAGAGGAGAATGTTATAACAACAGAATTCATGACATATTCTTCTTTCTGTACTGTCTGTTTGAAAAACTAGCTCTGTCAAGAACTAGTTTATTATGTGAAGAAAGTGCTCACTTTATTTTCTGGCTAGACACAATTCATTGTTTTCCTATGGGTGATGACAGATCTTCCCCCTGTTACAGCTGAAAGCTGGCAAACAGCTATTTGATGGTGTTAGGGAAAACCCTATAAGACAAATAGAGAAAATGTAAGCCTGATGAAACTCCTCTAGAATTTGAAAGGCAAAAAAGATGTTTGTTTACAGGTTAATGGGGTACTAGAAAACAAAGCTGAGTGAAGAGTATTTCAACATTCACCTCTTTCTTATTTATACAAATAGTTTTGAATGTGTCTTTGAACATCTCTGTTATGAAGATTACTAAGTGCAAAGCATAGTTTGGGGTTTGGTTGTTTGGTTTTTTTTTTTTACATTCTCTGCATATATTATGTCTTCTAATCTTTACATTCCTTCTTATCAGGTGATACTAATCTGCTCCTGAAACTTCTTGAAAAGTCAGGAAAGCATTACTGGGGGACAGTGGTAACAGTAATTCAGCTGTGATTCAAATTCAGAAGACCTTTTAGTCTGCTATTTGTATCCATGAGGTACTATGACTATATAGAAAATAAGAAAGGTGTGCCTTTTCTCTACAAAAGAATTATTTGTTTTGAGTAAATATTATAAAAAGGGCTTCTTAAGTGAAGTTGCAGGGCATTCTGAAATTAACAGATAAAGCAGAATTCAATATTTATTGCCCTTGGTATGAAAGCTGATGAAGGATTCACAGATATATTGGCAATACTTTGCAGGAGCCATACCAAACATTCTTCACCAGGAATAATCTACACACTGAATTTGGTATCTTTGTCTTTGAAAGAGAGGTGGTGGTAACAAACCTGCCTTTAACAGTTCTTTTCATTTTGAAAGATTATAGAGTGATTGGAAGAAAAGCAGTGAAACTATAATAGGCTTTCCTTTCTCTCTATTTGGATGTTGAAGCCAACATTCAACACTGATTTAAAACAGATTTCTTAGAATACTTGGAAATCTTGCCAGGTATTTATCATCTTGACCGAACCCAGCACAGTATATCAGAAAGAAAAAAAAATCATATTTGATTTTTAGATTATTCTTTTTTTGAAGAAGGATTCTGGTCTGGGTGGCTTGACAGACCAGAAGCACTATAGTTATCTATATGGTCACATTCTGCAGTTCTTTGCTGCTTTAAAATCACAGTATACAAAAGTGAAGCAAAAAAAAAAAAAACACCTGGGATCTGGGAAAATCTGAAGAGTGATGATTAAGATTTTGTAAGCAAACAAATAAAGCAGGTATATATATATTTTTTCCCAGAAAATATTTGCTCCTATAATTTATTGTATATTTTAAAAAAGCCATTTGTACATTCCTCAGTCATCTACAAGAAAAATTCTGTGTGGAATAATTATGGAGTAAGGCCTCTGTCTGTTAATCAGTGAATAGTTCATGTATATGAGCAACTTAAAAAATAAAGTGTGCAGATTTAAGTACATATTATCTCAAAACATCTGAAGTTATTTCTCAGCACGGAAAGCCAGGCTACCTATGGAATCTTTTTTGTGACTGTATATACCTGTCAGCAATGGATGATGATCCCTGGCTAAGTCAAGACCTGAAAAGCACTGACAATAGTTTGTCTCACCTTTTTATTTTCCACTGTAACCCTGATGCTAGACTCTTTTTTCACTGGTGTTTGCTTTTAGCTTTTCCTTTTTTTCCTACAAAATGGTAGCATCCATTTATGTTCTCCCTTTATCTTAGGTATCAGTATAGTGCTACACTATACTATAAGTTTTGATGAACCCTGAGAATACTTGATATTTTCATGGTGATTACTACATTAATATGAAATATATCCAGGGTCTCACATCAAGATAACTAGTAAGCTGATCTTCTGGTCCCATCCCCAATCACATCTCCGTTCATATGTATAATGAATTATTTCTTCAAAACCAAGCTTTTCAATTTCAGCTACAAAAACTTAACATAAAAATAGTGATAGCAAGGAAAAAAGTCTGTATTTTCTAAAACCCCATTTTCCTGCACACATGAACAAAGGGTGCAGATGTAAATTTTTTAAAGCACAAATATTAGCAGCAAAGTTTTTCAAAAATTATTTCAAATATGTTTTAATGAAGATAAAGTGATTGAAGAATGGCCTTCTAGTTGCAGCTAGGAACATCAACTGTAGTACGCTTTCAAAAAACATGCATTCACAAAAAAAAAAATTCAGCCCTGAGCTCAAAAAATCCTCAGTAAAATACATTTGCCATTCAGTTTTCAATATCTGGTGACAAAGAAATATATAGGTTAACAGAAAAACACTGAATTGAGTCAGCTTTTGAGTTAACAAACTATTTATCCTGGTTAACTATAAAATTGTTGGTGTATTCTGTGGGGGGTTTTTAGTCCTTGATATACAACAAGATTTGAAAATCCCTCTCAATACAGAGGAAAAGAATGTGAAAATAAAGACCTTGGTGCAGAATAAAAGACATTTTTAAGCTGAATTCTGTATTGAATGCTAATAAATATGCCATATTAATGCCTCAACAAGATACTCGTCCGGAGGTTTTCGCATGCAAAAAGCAGCAGACCAGCTTTCCATGGCTACTGCTCCCTGCCTTTCACACCCGCCTTGTCTGCCAGCTGGATCTATCTTGAAGGAGAGACCTTAAATCCCTGCAAGCAAACTGTAAGGCACATGCAGTAGCAGCAGTGCACTGACATTTGCTAAGCACCAGCGTCCCTCAAGCGACTGGGAGCGAAGCCATTGACGTCACTGAACAATAGGCAAAATATTTCCTCCTCCTCCATAGTCCTGAACTGTAAACACCCAGCTTGCACACAGCAGGCTGAACATTTGGGGAGAGGCGGAGAAGGAGAATGTGAAAAACTCTCAACTGATGCTGCTGAAAACAAGCAGCTGTTCCTGCATAACTAGTCTCTCCTTATTTCTTCCATTTTGCTGTGAGGATTGCTGGTTCCCCCTTAGTGTAGGTCACACAGTGAAGAGGGTAAAGCTAAAATAAACTATAAATAAAACTGTGTCTACTGAACTCACAAGGAATTTTTTGAAGTAAAATGCCTATTAATTACATGTTTTAAAAACCACTCTCTTTTTCTCTCTCTTTCTGTCTCTGTCACGGATAACTGCAGTATTGTAACAGTCATCCATGTATTTTGGACAAGGTGTGGTGGACTGAATGTAAGTGCATTTCCATTCAGTCACCATCTGACTCCATGCAGCTATGTTACTGCAAGCTGAAGAGAAAAAAACCCCATAGATCATAATTATAATTATAAAATCACATAGATCAGTATATGCTCTAGATTCACTGTAAAGACTGGTTTAACTCCTTTAGTTGGAGAGTTATAGTTATGGCATGGGCAGAAAACAAAAGGGCAGAGATTATCTTGAAAATGAAAATCCAACTACAGCTTTTTGTGACTATACTAAAAAAAAAAACACTGATGCATGAAATCATTAGGATTGGCCAGTTATTTGACAGAATATTGTGCAGTGGTATGAACAGTTAAACAGTTCTGGAATGTTGTACATTCAGAGAACCTAATTCAGCTCTTTCTTTGCAGCTGCAATCCTCCAATTTTCCATGTTTCCAGAGCATCCCTTGGAAGATCCCTGGAGTGCAGAAAAAGGAGACCACTAGAAACAGGGAGCAGTGTGATGCTGAAAAGAGGTCAGAAATGCTGTACCTCTGAAAAAGTTTAAGAAAACCACTGAATCATGGAGCCCTGGAAGCTTATGTAAGCCATGTCAGTGAATGCACCAGCTTATTTGGTCCATCAACGTGAGCTAGAGAAATTAATCTCACCAGGAGTCCTCAGCCTTGGATCCAAGAGCCAGCATTGGAAGAAACCCTCAGATATAGCTCCATAAAGATAGTACTTTTCTTTTTAGACCCTTGATTTTGAAAAAATCAGCTTGATGTGCCTGGAAAGGCTTTAGGGGTGCCGAAAAAAATTCTTGTGCCACCTGATTGCTAACTGAAGAGTCATGCCTGTGGAAGTCAAAGTGATCCAGGCAAACCATAATGTCTATCTTCCTATTGCCTCATTTAGGCTTTGCTCACTTAGACTAAGGTGGTGAATAAGTCCCCTTGGACATATTTCTTCTCAAACTAAGAGGAAAGAATCACACCCATCACCATTTTCTGCAGAAGGCAACATGTAAGAGCCAGGGAGTGGCACCTTTTTCCTTCTCCAGTGTGGCTCTCTGTTGAATGAGGCTGTTAGGTGGCACATCACATTTGCAGCATATATTGATTTATGATTTCAAAGTGCTGAACAAACAGTCATTTTTTTTCCAAACAGACCATAAGCAATTTCTCATTATCCCTCATTTAATATGCAGGAAAAGTAGGTGGGCAAATAATCTAGTTTGGTGTTCAATTACTCTAGTGGGCCATGATGCTGCACTGATGTGGCTTCGTGTCCAGCTGCTGTGCTCTTGCTGAATTAGCTGTGCTGTTGAAAGTGCCCAGCTGAAAAAGAATGAACCTCATCACCTCTCCAGAGTGTGCAGCAACAGCACACACGATTAATTGCACTTCTGGGGCTTGACACCTACTGTTCCACGTGTTTGCTCTGTTTGTCGACGTGCTGGCACTGAACCTCTGCACCCTGTCTGTGCTTTCACACAGAGAACAGTGGCTGAAATGCAATCTTACCAGAGAAAAGGCATGTGGAAAAGAAACGCTTTGCTGGCCTGCTTTCCTTTTTTTCCTCTTTGTCATTTTTCTTCTTTGTATGGGCTACTCCACGTAGCTGAGCTAGGTGGCAATATCAAAACATGTAGTGAAAAAAAAGTAGCTAGATTAAATGAATAAACCGCTGCCTGACATGGCCATTTCACACAAATATGTGTAATACTAGCCTAAAATGCTATATTTTTGATCTGATCAAAACTCACTCTTTCCTTACTTACACCTGAACAACACCTACAACAAAAAGCAATGCATGCCTTACTGGAGACTAGGAAAGCCTTTCACAGCTGTGGGGAGCCAGGTATGCTGAGATATATTTGGAAGCCTGAATTTAGTGAATGTAACCTGGGCTGCACAGCTGAGAAGGTCTCAGATCTTTGTGTATGCCCCAGTTGTATCCTAGTCCCAGAGAGGTGCTCAAGCAAGTGTATTTAGGAATATTGTTTTCTACAGGAGGAAAACTCAGGCATCTGGATTTGAATGAGGCCAAGACCCTAGGACAACCTGTAAAAATATTTGCCACTCAGTCTAATGTCTATCTTGGCACCTTCCTTGGGAAATACTGTTGCTGGAAGCCAAGTGCAGACTAAGAGAGGGTTACATACTCTTTGGGGAACAGCCTAAAAGAACAACCTGGAATGTTAAGTACATTTACTTCATTCATAGTGATGTATTTTTTAAGCATACCTTTAGGCGAACATTTGTGCATTTAAGTTTTACTAGCACAAATACTCAAAGATAATACATTTTATTTTGGTTGCTTGTCCACACTGATGTGAACATCATTTGATATATTCTTACACTTGGTGAATTCCAAGGTTTTCCACCTTTCCTCTTTTGCACAGCTGAAAAATATTTCTCAGAAAATATTGTATATAGGACACACAAACATTTCAAGCTACTCCCTGAACATGTGCGTTGAAGAAACAAGGGATAGGGAAAGGAACGACAGAAAGAAAATCAAAGGAAAAATTGCCTCACTGAAGGAAACATGCCTTTTGGATTGTGATACCTCCATGTATAGCTGAATGGATTTTACACAAATTCGCCTTCAGGCAGAGTCTGAGTAGAGAAAATGCTGCGAAAGTACTGGAAAACTGTGCACTGTAATGAAGTCTCCTACAGTTTAAACTTCAGTGTATTTGCATAAAATTAAAAGTTAACAGATTTCCTCTTGTTCCATCTGAGCTAAAATGAAAGCATAATAGATCCAAAAGAATATAAGCAGCATTTTCCTGTCCATAAATTGGACTTATGACAATCAGAAAAACCAAAGGTAAAGCTAAGCCACATGTGTATAATTCAAAACATGAGCAAATTCTTTAACTTATGCACAAAGTGCCAGGGAATACTTTGGTAAATAGCATCCCTGCATTCCCAGGAAAAAACAGCAGAATCATTGCATGGCTGCATTTTCAAAGAATAATTATCTTTATACAACAGTCTATAAAAATTTGTTTTATAGATCCTGCTTTAGGATCTACCATGTTATAGGCATGTCAGCCATGTTTAATTATGACCTTTCTTTGATGAGTCCTTCAGCAGTAATTAGAGGGAAGTTTATTAAAAAACAGGTTTCTATGTGTTCATAAATTCTTGGCATGCATGGTTTAATTATTTAAGTGTCCTTATTAGGATTTGGAAATCTGAGCTTTTGACTCAGATTGTGAATTTTGTGAATTGTCAAGTGTGGTACAAGCAGAAGTCTAGACTGAACGTATGTGAAGTAAGTATTGATTTCAAAAGTAAATGGAGAAAAAAAGATCCTCTTCACAAGACAGAAGAGGAAACCAAACCATTCTCTTGAGTACCTTCTTGAATTTCTCTGGATGTCACCTTGAATCCATATTGCTGTTGACACATAAGAATATGCTGATTGGACAGCACATAAGAATATGCTGATTGGACAGTGTTTCTAGTCCTTATGTAATATCTAGATATTTATTCCCAGCACAAGTACCTTTGTTGTAACCATAAAGTGGACACAGCAGGCAAAAAAAGTTTATATAGTATAGAAGAGATGGAAATTAGATCAACAATGTTAAAAATCAGAGACAAAATGATATTATATACGTCTTAGCTGTGGGGTTTTCGTATATTACTGATATACTTGCCTCAAAATTTTCTGCTCTAGTTCAGAAAAACCTCAAGAGCTATAAAAATAAGGCAGTGTGCTTGGAATAAGTACTGCTTGGAATAATCAAGCCCGGTGGAGGTACTGGGAGAAGCATCTTGGTGATGCTTCAGATTTTAGAAAAGTCTAGTGGCAACGTAAGTTACTGCATACCTAGTAAGAGGTGTTAAGAAAGCCTTAGTGAACTGTAAAAGAAAAGTTTAATTCAGTCTTTCATTGAGAACATACTTTAGCTTTTATCCAGCAACTACTGAACTGTAGAAACTTGATTATACATCTGTTGAAGTCAGTACAGCTTTGACACATTAAGGAAATTAACACAGGTAGGTCTGTTGTTCTCACTCTGACTAACTGAAAGTTTAAAATTAGTCATTAATTAAAGAACACTGTAATGTCCTTCTGCAGCGGGAAGAGAATTTGTTCTGACAAAACTTCCACTATTCACAGCTCTCTATATAAGCAAAGCTTCTCTTCTGGCCCTGTGTCCTGTGTGGTTGGTCACAGGGGATAAAATTTTATAGTGAGGACAGTGGCTTTAGCTCACAGAATCTTACAATACAGCCACAGTGATTACCTTGTACCAGGGCAAATTGGTGACATTTTCTTTATTATGAATAACAAAGAGTTAGAGACCTACTGAGCAAACCTCCTAGGAAGTCTTATGCAACCTGTAAATATTTGCTATTTCTTAAAATTCTCCTAATATGTAGCAGAAAAAAGAAAATAATTAATGTAAAATCCAAAAAATTCCATGTTGTACACAAACCAACCACTAATAAAAGCTAAGATGCTGATATGCAAGGTCATAGCTGCTGTTCCAGTACTTGGCTAACCCCCAAGGTTGCCTTGACATTCTTCATGTTATTTATATTTCTGGAAGTTAAGAGCAGATTTATTTATTTAATAGGAGGCTCGATCTATTGCTCCAGAGCTACTTCAGTAGAAAGTACTGGTATACATCAAAGGGCAATGCTTGTAGGTGGCTGAAACTGTAAGGAATGCAAAACCAAATAGACTGGAAGCTCATCAGGAGTTTTGAGATGTAGCTGTAAAGAACTGCATACTTCTTTTGGCTGTAGGTTCATTGTAGGTTTAGATGAAGGGCATGTTTTCATCCAACATTTTCATGGTTCATTTGCAACCAGGATGTTTATATAAAGTAAATAGCTGGAATTGAAAATTTGATTCTTTGCTTGCCAGTAATATCTCAAACCTGAAGTGCATTTCAAGAGTTTAGCTCAGAACCTAACTTATACACAGCTAGCATTTTATATTCATATCTAGAACTCAGTATCTTTCTCCTAACCCTGATTATTTATTGCCATCAATCTCTTTTACACAAATGCAAATTGAATAGAAAAAGGTTAGAAAATATTATGAAAACATAAAATTTTTAAAAAGTGCAAAAGGCAACCATGTAAACCCACAAAAAACAGTATCATGAGGGTAAATTCTAGAAGATATGAGATCACATTGTAGCATATTTAGAAGGCAATCTTTGGGATATTCAGCCATTAGTCTTCAGAGTTATTCAACTTCAAGGATAGACCAACACCATGTATCACCCTGACCTAGCAACTGGTTCAGCTCAGGAGGATGTGGAATGCAGTTATTCTGCAAGATAATGACCTAAGGGAAAAAATAGGCAGCTCAATATCATGCCAATATTTCTTTTCACTTCATATTGAAGGTTCCCATTTTTTATTGCCTCTCTTCCTTCTTCAGTTTCTTTTCTTACAGGATAACTGTATTATTTACAGAATATTACTGTTCAAACTTCCAAGATTAAATTTAGTCAATAAAAAGAGTTTAAGAAAAGCAGACTCTACATCTACAGAAAAAAATGTACATTAAATCAGGCACCTGCAAAAAGAGACCAGAAAATCAAGATTCAGACAACTATATTTATTCTCTTTTCATGCATTCTTGTCAAAAACTGCTGCTAGTTGTAGCACTACTTTACTTGAATCCTGCTGTCAATTGAACTGAAAATTCTGCTGTTCTTTTGCTTTAAATGAAGGAGCAATTTCATAAACCAAATTTCTAGAGGAAGCTCCAAGTGAAAAAACGTTCAGCCTACACAGTAAGAATCATGTTCATTTAGCTCTTGCCATATGCCACCAAAGCTGCTAAGATTCAGATGTTGAGCATCAAACCCTCAGAGTAGATACTATACATGAAGATGCAGGGGAAAAAGGTCATTCATAAATGTCAATAAAGGCTTTGAGTCTTACTTATTCCTAACCATGCAATTGCAGGCTCAAGCCATGCCATTTCCAACCTGCCACAGTCTTGACATTCTGGGAGCATTTTCAGCTTTGCGAAGGTCAGAAATCTGAAAAAAACACCTTATCTCACAATAAATAGATAAAGACATGGGCTCTTCGTGGGTCTGCATATTGAAAAAAACCAAAACAATAGTGTTGTGGATATCTCAATGGGTTTTATTCTTTTGACAGAAATAATCACCTAATCTTTTCCTCAGAGAAAAAAAATGTTTGTCAAAAATATACTTTAAATTAGATTTTTTGTAATTAAGGAATTCAGAACATATTTTTTTTCTAGTTCATAAATTCACATTTTATTAATTCTTAAGCACTAGAATCTTTTTCATAATGGCATACTATTGTTAATCAAAAGGTCTCCTCTGTATTTCTTGGAATAAAGCCAAAGCAAAATCGCATTATGCCTGAAGGGGAATGCAAATGATCTTACTTGCTTGTTGCCTATCTCATTTCAATTTTTTAACTGAATATATGAATTTTCTCTCCAAATTAAATTAAAATTCTGGTTTATATAGATACACCTACCATTCCACTGCCCTCTGCTGGAGATAATATATCCTATAGCCAATTTATGGAAAAGTAATCTGTGATTGACTAGGGGCTGATGCTTCCGGACCCAAAAACGGGGTGTTCCTCTCTTGGTGAAGCCTGCAAGAAGTTGGCTGGTATGTCCAAAGGCTGATGTTTGATCATTATCTGTCTCCAGCACGAATAAACATTCTACTCAAAAAAGTAAAACCACCCAAGTTAAGAAAACATGAAGACCGCACAATTAATTACCCAAAAATTAGGATGTGTCAGAGGTAAGGTTTCAAGTGGAAATGTGTCTCTAATTCCATATACATATGCATTTACAGTGTGGATTTTGTTTTTATGGAGGAAAACCTAATTGTTTTTCTGCATGGTTTAGGGATGCTCTCAAATTTAAGTAGTTTTTTTCAGTGTGGTTAGTCATAGGTAAGGATTTGTCTCAACCTCCCCAAAATAATGTCAGGTGCTTTTCTGCTTTTTGTTATTGAAACCAGCCGATCTATAAACATAAGGTGCGAACCAAATTCATTCATAAATAGGCTGAACACACAAAGTCAATCTGGATTGTTTGAAAAATCTTTAATAAATTGCTTCACAGAATAATACATTAGGGTTCCTCTTACTACTGAGTCAAATAACTATTTGAAACTAGTATTTTGCATAAGCAAAAGGCAATTGAATCAGGACTTGCCTGACTTCAGGCAGCTAGGTGGTTATGAAGCAATCACTCACTCAAACAAAACATTAAATGAAAATGAGCAGATCTCTTCAATACACTGTCACTGGCAAAAATTAATCAATGTGATGATTTAGCATTTATCAATGCTGATTTAATATTTATCTTGCTGCATTACAAAATTTCTCCATGTTTTTTGCTGGAACACCTTCTCACTGGAAACTACTTCAGGTCAAAAGCTGGTAAAAGAGACTGGAAAACAAACAGTGTACAGAAAGTCTTCCTATATTCTTTCTTCTGTTTTCTATTTAGTTTGTAACAACAGATCTGCAAACCACTTTTCCTATTCTGAATTCATACGCCGAACAGAGGGAAAAATGAGAATCACAGATCTTACTAGTTTCAATTTGAGCTATTCTCACTAGCTTAGATTTACTTACAGATTAAGAATGAAAAACTTTATGTCCACTTCTAGGTTTAAGGTACTACATATCCTGTAAGTGATGAGGCTATAAAATCCATTTGGAAAATAATTTGCTTTTATTTCAGCTGAACTTTTGCTGTAAGACAGCCAAATTTAGTCACAAGCTATACACAAGAAAGATTTTTGCTTAAAATAATACCCAGCATACAATCATGTCATTCAAATTTTCATCAGACACTGGTATTGTTGTTCTCTTGCAGTTGCTTTTTGTCAGACTAAATTTTATTTTACAGAGCATTACAGTAACAGAAGTAAACCCTTCTTGGCAAAAGTTTGTTAGAGACTGGAGAAGTCCTTCTCTTATATTACCTGCAGACAGCACAATGTTCAGCAAGTCCCTTGGATCCAAATGGATGTGGTGGCAAAATCTAATTAAATTGATTTCTTTTTTCGGGGGGTGATGATTTTGCGCTGCTCTGGAGCAGAAATGTTTAAAAAGCCATGTTAGACCCAGCCATGTTTTGCTGCTGAAAAATCGAGGTACAGAGAGTACAAACACAGCAGGCTCCCAGACCTCGGCTGGGGATGTGCAACCTGGCATCACCAGCACAGTCGGGCAGTGTAACTTCTCTGATTGAAGGCTTCATTCACAGACCTTTAAGTCTTTTCCCTATAATTGAAACCCTGAAGGAAAACAAAAACAATCCCTACTTGTGTTGCTGAGGGAAATTCGTGATCTGTTTGACAGATGCTTACCCGCTCTTCCAGGTCCCAAGGCTTTCCAGCAAATGAGCCACCAAGCTGTTCCCCACTGGTTCAGGCAGGAACATCTCATGGTACAAGGACATATTTTTCTTTCCCTTCAGCTGAACCTTTGCTCATCTCCATGTAGCGGGCCTCACTTTAATAGAGAGACTATTCCCTGTGTATTTAAATACATCGGAAAAAGTAATTTCTGTGGAAGTACAGAATGACCTCATGCTTGTATCATTTCTCCCACCACTCCATTTTGGAGGCAAAGACAGGATCCTGGTGTGTGCAACTCAAAGACACCTGACCTACAAGATGGGCTGTTGGGTTTCCTCTCTTGGTTCTCAACACAGGGTAAAAATAATCAAGAAGACCATTAATGTTTTGCCTAAGATAATATTTGAAAGTAAGTGCATGTGATGTTGCCTTCATCAGTGATTTCCTCATCAATTTTTTGACATCATGGAATGCAGTGGAGTCTGGTGACAACTGCTGAAATGAAACTCGATCTTGACTCTAAACAGTTACTGCTACCTTGTGTGTGTACAGAACTAGCATGAAAATGAACAAAACCTCAGGCTAACTACAAGGCACTGTGGGAGGAATGATTTAAAAGGTGATTTTCATTTCCAGAACCAATTCAAATCTTCACTGGCTAAAGCCAGACACAGTAATATTAACTGTTAGTCTTATAACCTCACAACAGTGACACAGACAGGTGTGTCTGTAGTAAGATTTTTCACATTTCTGCCTTTTAATAGAAGAAAAACTATTTGTTTCTAGAAGCTTTGGGAAAGATGTGGTATTGATCTTGCATACATTTTTGCATCCTTTTAAGTTATTAAGGGGAGCTATATTAAAATATTTAGTTTCAGTATGAATATATTTTGTTCTATGGTCATGGTGGGGGGAACAGGATAAATTATTCAGTCTTCTGCCTTGAAAACTTTCTTTTGCCAGAAGCTCCTCTTGGTTCATTGATTATATATTCCAATGACAAACATTGAAATTATAGCTTTCATAAGACCATATGCAGAAGAAGAGTCTCTCTCACCTGTAGCTTGAACTGGTCAAAGGAAGGTTGTGAATCCTAAACCAAAACTCTTCCAGTTGACTTGGAAGCTCATACATGCAGCAGAACACCAGGCTGGTGAGCTTTTTGCAGTCTGTGTTGCTAAGGAGACGAGGAGCTGGTTTTGGGAAGCGATGTTTAGTACATTTATATAACAAGGAGTTGCAGGTTTCAGTGCTGCAAGTGTACCTATTTCTGCAGTAATATATATTGGATGTATTTGAGATGGCTGTTTTTTCCACAAAAAAAAATCACCAAAAGCAACAACAACAGAAAACCCAAAACCAAAACCAAACAAAAACCAACCAACCAACCAAAAACATATACAGGAGAATAAGTAGAGAAATATTTGAGATACTGTTAAGAGAATTTTTTTTCAAATTTATTTATTTTTTGCTCTCATTTGGGTGATCAGTAGCACTGAAGGAGTCAAAAGGTTCTGAAGACAAGAACTGACTTATTTTCAGCCAGGCCCACACAAAACAGTGCCTGAATGCTGTACACTGCTCCAAACCCATTCATGTGGGCAGCCAAGAGCTGAGAGGCAGCAGCCATCTGTCCAGTGAGGATTTTGGGCCATGAAGATATCCCTCCTTCCTCACCCAGCAAGCAAACTGAGGTAGGGCTTGCAACCCAGTGTTGACAAGCTGAAATGTTTTCTTGCCTATCCTCAATGTGCAGGTGCGGGTACATTTGATGACCATGGGTTTTCAAGGAAACCATTTTTCTTCTAAAGCTTTCACTCATTCTCTGGTTCAGTTTTGTCTTGCTTTTTTCATTTCAGCTGCCCATTTTGACAGTATATTTAGAAGGCTACACTTCTCCCTATTGGCTGAAAGGAGGTGTAGAGTTTTTTAGATTGTATTCACTAATTTCCTAATAAATAGATAAAAAAATCCCTAGCATAGTGATAACTTCTATTTCATTTATTAATTTCAACACAAAGTAGTAAGACAATGACATTGAAACAGATTTTTTTAATTTGTTTGACACTTAAAAAGAAGTGTATATTTAAAAGTTCTCACTTTTACCATCAATCAGTTTTGTAGTTAAATTGAGACCTTTGCTGAAATATTTACTGAGAAGAGGTTAATTCAGAGAAATTAGTTTTGCATTTAGTTCCAAAAATTACTAGCATTGTGGGACTACAAAACTGCTGGTATAAATGCTTTTTGAGTACTTATTTTATACTAGAATGTACTAGCTATCATATTAATATAGTCACAATAGAAATAAATGGGATCAGTCCAATTTATTCAGTTCTTTATAGGGGTACACAAGATTCTGTCTAACTATAGGAAACAGAAGTTTTCTTAAAATTAGCTACTAAAGTTAAAATTTGTAACAACATATGTCCACACTTTCCTGCTTCCCATGTTTGAAAGAAACTGACACTATTTTCTGCATCCTAAAATCCAGATTTGCAAACAAAATAAATCAGAGTCCTTCTATCAGTTTGTGCATTTGCAGAATAAGACACTTCCACTATATTAATTCTTGGTATTTAAATACCCTAATGAAGGCAGCAGCCAGATACTGTAGAAGCACATTCAAAATAACAGAATCTGAATCAAAGAATTTACAAACTACCAGAGAGTATCATGGACAAACACCGGAAGAACAATTTCCCTAGTATTTTATTTGTCCAATGGCAGGAATAGGAAATCCTTGAGCTTTATAATCCTCAGGCGAATTAAAATAATTAGAAATTGTTCAGATGCATATTGCTAGTTCTGTGTTAAAGGAGTTGACCACAACAGAAAACAATGTTGGCCACAACCTGTGTAAAATAAGCTCATACAACTAATAACACCTTTTTGAGGACCAATGGTGTTATAAGAAACCTAAACTGAATGGCTTTTATTTAATAATAAGCTCTTTCCATTGTGAAACCAAAGCAAAATATATTTAGATATGAGAATGGGTGTCCTATATGCTGAAAGGCATAAACCAGTATTTCCTGGAACTGGTGAAGTAATAGTGGACAATGCTCAACTTCTATATAGTGCAATAAGGTCTCCTTAAAGCCAAGTTGTTGCTAAAAATTGTCTAACTTTGGAACTCTTTGCTCCTCTAATTCTGTGGCTACAAATGAGAGATTGTTTCCAGCTTATTGAATGAATCTAGAGTTATATTTTCAGCTATCTTAAAGAGGTTGCATTGGCAGTAACCAAGAAGAAGGCTCTGTTTACCTCACTTTGGCTGCTGTACTCTAAGTAAATTTGAAGTTTCTGGAAAGGAGAAGGAAGGGAGGAAGAAGCTTGCTCTTTTCTCAAGAGCAAGCTCAGCTCTGCAAAACTTTTAAAATGCAGATGGAAAAGACAACAAGAGAAATGATGAGCAGCATGATTACAGACTGGGATATTCCTGAGAGGACACAGCTACTTGCCTGTGGCATTGCCTACAGATCCAAAGCTGAGCTCTGGAAGAAACAGACCAAAAAACAATTCCTAGGAATGGGGAGAATTTTTTCAGTCTTTATTTCAACCCACAAAGTCACTGGCAGCTGATTTTGGTAGAATTCAGAGAAAGGACTCTCATTCTGCAAGAAACATTGGCTGGGGTTGATTTTTTCATGCTGCCTTTATCCAGTATCCTGATATTCCCTAATTCCTGAGACATATTCTCCAACTGTGCTTGCTTTTGTGCTAATGGCACAAATAATATTAGAATTTGGAGATTTTGTAGCTTACATAAAAGAAAGGAAGACAGCAGAGTGGTTCTGTTTCTAGATTTTAGCAAATTCTGTGGTGACACAGGAAAGAGGCATAAGTACCAAGTAATCCCAGGCTGGAATATCAGGACACAGATACCCACAGTGTTCTGCTAACGTTTGTTATTAAGCTGCTTTTAGTATTATGTTTAGAGTAATAGGAAATGATGATGTCAAGCAGTTCAACAGCAGCTGCATCAAACAGGTATCAGAGAGTCTGTGGACAAATGGCTACCATCAAAAGGCTTGAAAACTGAAATTCTCACAATTAGCTCATCTGTACAGAGCTCAAAACCACATTCAGTGTCACAAATGACAGTGTTGTTGTGGCTGAATGGATCTCGGATACAGATTTTGAAAATCAAATATTTTCCACCAGAATTTCTCAGTTGCCCAATATTTATTATCTGTGCATGGTTGAGAAATTCAGTTTACAAGCATCCCATTCTGCCCAAATTTAAAAAATGCCAAACATTTATTTCCTAGGAGAAAAAAGGTGAAATTATAAAAGGTTGATTGTTTTTTATTAGCTTTTTTTTAACTTTCACTAACTACTCAATTATTTTTGTTTCAATCAGACCATAGACAAGACTACTAAATTCAGGATTTCAGTATGATTTGCTGAATTTAAATTAATCTGTTTGTGTCAAGCAAGAGAAAAAAAAGGGATATTTGAGCTACATTATCAAGCATATTAAAAAATCCTGTACAACAGATGTTAACAAACGTGCACAACACTTTCATAGATTTCTGAAGTAAACTATAAGGAAAGAAATTTGATTCCTGCTCTTCAAGCTGACTGTTAATTTGGTGATCATTGGAATCAGATCACCTGTGGCCTCAGTCTAGCATAGTCTTTCATCCTAATAAGACTATAGTAACAAATCCTAATCAGAGTAGTAATAAACTCCCAGCTATGTACTAAGTTCTGTCTTGAAGGACCATAGGACCTAAGAAAAATTAGAATTCACCTATTTTGCATTCCTGATGGCAAATGATATTAGTAATAGTGGTATTGAGATAATACTGGACCAGTGGAAAAAAAAAAATTACTCAACAATTGAAAAACAAGACCAGAGCTTGTTACCAGGGCATTTTTCAGAAGATTGACTACATAATCTTTCTGGTAGTTCATTAACAAAGTTTTCTTCTGTTTTCCAAACCTGTGAGATTTAATAGGATGTTTTCAAAAAATCTTGAAGAGTCAGGGTGAAATTTTCAACAACATGCTACTTTAATTTTAAATATTAGCACATTGATGATCTGAGATGCACCTGCAGCTATACATCATCTTTCTGCCACTAAACCTGAATACTTGCTCATTGCACTTTCAAACTTATCCTTATACCCTGCTGAAAGTCATATTCCAGATTATCACAGGAGGAAGGCTGTTGCCGGCACAAACAGTTTTACTGGATTAGTTACTCTCTAGAGAGATGGTGTTCTTTGAATTTTTGTCAGGCTTTTCACCACAAAGATTAGAAGCGAAAACTAAAGTTTAATCAAGGAAAGCAAAAGCTAAAGTTCTTACTTTCAAGACTGGAAACTTACAGAAGTGAAGGGGAAAAAAAAAAAGAAACAATTATAGATTGTACCTAGCAGTATTACACAACGAGCCTTGAGGGATTATGTAAAACATTCTTACTCAAGGAACAGCTTCAGCTCATACCACTTCATGCCCATCCTTGCTGCTGCTCTTAGTATGGATTAGAACTCTTTTGAAGACCTGAGAAGTTCCCACACTGCTAGAGTTCATGAAATTCTTTTGTGAGTTATTTTCTCTCTTTACTCAGAACAGAACCTTATCCCCCCTTTCTCATCTCTTCTCTGGTGTTGTTATCAGTAGGAATACAGTTTCTGGATCTCCACAATAATGAGTGTTTTGACTCCTGTCCCCCCACCCTGTCTTTTAGAAGAAGCTATAACACGAGTTTTACCTTTAGATAATTATCAAGTATCTGAAGTGCATGGGATCACCCACAGTGTTAATGCATATGGATGAGTATTGAAGGAGAAAGAAAACTTACTTTCAGTGACAGTGGTTCCTCTGCATTTTTCTTCAGAGCTCTGTCCAAGTTTCTTCTGCAGTGTTCCTGTGGTCAAAGGGAAGTGCCCTCTTATCTCCCTGGAAAATAGAATGAGAATGAAGGTGCAAGAATATTTTTCTAAGCCAGTTTAGAAGACCTGAAATTCTCAGAGCTGAGGTCATCTGTCTTCTCCTGAACTGACAACAAAGATATAGTCAGCTGGAGTGCCAAAGCCTCTTGACAGTTTGAAAGTCTCCTGACTATCCAGATTAAAAAGAAAGCTGTGTCCAGCCAAGAAATTCTTATGCATGTACAGATCACACTGTTTGTACTGAGGAATTAAAAGAACAGCAACTACTATTCAAAACCTAAACTTGTGTCTATGTCTTCTCATGTCATCTTTACAAAAGATGGTGATGATGAAAGATGAAACTAGCTGCAGAAACTGGCAAGGTCATGATAGAAATCCAGAGGTAAAATATTAATTAACATGAACAGATATTTCAGGTTACCATAAGCAAAAAGGGCACAAAAGTTACTGTGGGGTAAGAGCTGAATGCAATCTTCATATTGTTTTACAGAGAAGAAAAAATTAGTAGGAAACAGAACAAAACAAAATAACTCCACCCCAAAAAACATGAATGAAATAACATGAAAAGCATTTTTTTGGCAAAAAGACATAATATAGAAAGAATTTTGTCAAAAATGTTTCTCTCTACTGTCTAAGTGTTCTGATTCAGCTGAGTATCCTAGATGATGCAAGGGACACAGGCATGTGCACAAAGAACAGCACCTTGTAGGCATATATAAAGCAAACAGGGTCTGACATAATCACCAGCAAAATAATAACACATAATAACATGAATAAACATGTAGAAAACACTCAACAGAGAATTGCCCTTCTTTGCATTTTTTGGTTGAGGAGGATTATGGAATGTTTCCAATTCAACATCCAAAATGTGTCCATCTAAGACTAACTTTTAGCACAAGTTAGACTTTTAAGTGTTAGTCTGTACTAAAAATGATACTTGTATTTTAAAAAGTTATTTCTGTACGTAAATATTGTTGGCTATATTCTTGCTCCAATAGGATTTAAAGCTTTGCTAGTTCAGTTTTCCATCAGTAAATACTTCTCACTCAGCAGACATTATGACACAACTAAATCCATTCTCCTTTTAAATATTCAAAGCAAGGAGAAGGTTGAAGGCAGCCAATGGCACCGATCAAAACCCACAAATTAAGTAACTGAATGAGAAACATAGGAGGCATTTGGCAAAAATTTTCTTTCACAATAAACCACACAGAAATTTGATTTCATTTTTGAAGCAAATATTCAGAGGTTTCAAAATCTATGTTTTTCAAAGCTAAAAAGAGGTCTTGAAACAGGTTTGTTCAATCATTTGGGGCCAATACTTAGCATGACAAATGCTGAAAGGCAAAGCAGGAAGACATCCAAGTTCCAGATAAAAGATCAAAACTGCTTTTTTTTTAGTTTTCCATTGCAATTGCCATTCACTGTATATTGTTTTTGTCTAAGAAAATCTTCACAGTATTTCTTAAATTTATTAAGAAATTTGTACAAATTGCCATTCCTACAAACTGCTCTTTTCACTGTAGTCTTATCTGCCTTTGCAAAAACTGTAACACTCATGAAATAACTCACACACAACAAAGCAATGAACTCAGACCTGTGAAATATGAACAGCAGATGAGGGGGTTGTGATTGACTATATATTCAAAATACAGTGACTTGTGAAGAAGAGGCTAAAATGCTTGGATGCATACATCCATGCATGGGTATTAAAAAGTAAACAAAGGTAATATACATTACTGCTTTGCTTGATTTCCTCTTTTTTTTCCACTTATACTCCATCCAAACACAAGCACACTCTATCCCAAGCAGCTTGGAAGTGTTTTAAGTGTTATGATTGGTACTGTCCAGTTGAACTGTACACTCAATTCATTAGCTTTTATTTACCAGAAACACCATAATCTATATCTGTTCTACTGAATTCTTTCAAATATCAGGTTCCGCAGACCCAGCTGGGTAAGTACAGCTACAGAAAATTATTTCCATATTACAGTTTGGTTTACCCAAAATGTAATCTGTAACTCTGGACAAAATGTGTTATAACACTCTTCAATTTGGCAATAAAATAATGAATTACTAAAACTTGAATTTGTGGGCAAAATCAACAGAAATAAGTAAGCCCAGCAAGACAGCCTGAAAGAGAATTCAGAGTTGATTTGGATAGGAGTCTAGCCAAAAGAAAGGGATTAGCACTTTGAATAATTGCACCGTCTGGCAATCCAGTCTTTTTGTACTACACACATGTGGAACCTGTCATAATGAGGTTTCAGCCCAGGCCAGAATTTCATAGATATTGCAAATAATAAATATTTAATTTTACTGAATCATTTTGCAGCAACATACAACAGAAAGTAACTGAATTGCTCTCTTGATGTCTTCAAATTATATCTGAGTATCTCTTTAAGAACATATGTTTTACCATAGGACCATCTTGTTACTGGAGTTAGAGAATGAAACAGTATGTCTTATGCAGGAAGTCAAACAAGACAACTTAGTGGCACTGTCTGGTTTAAAAAATGTGTCAAATGCAGATCAGAAGTGAAAGAATGTCTATGGGTTGCATTTTATCAGAAGGTAGTATTTGCTCTGCTGGCTGCTATAATCACATGAAAACCAGCTTTGTTTTTTGGTCTCATGTCATGGCTTGTGAGACAAGCCAGTGATTATAGGCAAAACCTAAATATCCACTACTTCTAAAAATGTGTACATTTCTCCATCATCCTAACAAAATTAATGACTCTTTTTTTTTGGAATGGTATACACTCTGTCCTTGACTTAACGCTGCTATTTAGGTGTAATTATCCATTCACTTGGAATCAGTAAGAACTAATGAAAAACAGTGAAGAAGAAAGTAAGGGCTTCAGAAACAAGAGTTAATATAAATACTAGAAGATCCTGCAAGTCCACAACAAAATCCTCTTGAGAATGTTGGTGATCTTGACTCCATCCCTCCTTTATTCAAAATGGCTGCTGTGCTAATACCAAACCATACACTGAGTGGCAAAGGGAAGGCAAAGGAAAGCATGACCAACAGCTTGCTTCCAACTCTACTGAGCTGTGGTGGGAATGAGCATTTGCATTCCAGTACAGCTGATCTGCTCCAACCTTTGAATGGAGTGACTATACAAAGCAGTCACACAGCATCAGTTTTGTACTCCACCACTTTCCAGGAGGGTTAATAAAGTCCTGAATGAAAATTAAACCAAAATAAGGAGAAGTTTTTGTGCTTTAGGGAAAATCAAAATAATGAACGATAGATACAGTATGCTAGGACCACACAAGCAGGGAGAGCAGCTGGTGAAATAAAGGAGATGGGGCTGAGAGGATACAAATCTTCTGCCTAATGAAATAAGTGTGCATATTTGTTTTGGGAAACAAGATTTCACAGAATCAGCTATCAAACTCACTCAATCCAAATACCTCATTTCTGACCTTGCATTTGCGGATTTATTGCCACTGATAACCAGAAACAGAGTCCTCATCTGCAACTTCAGGGTTTTCCCTTAAGAATTCTTGGCCAGGAAGTAATGAGACTTTTCAACAAAATGTAGGCCCAAGTTTGTAAGTGCCCCACTGCAGTAGATCACAGAAATAACCTGATTGAAGAATCATTTCAAGGTAACTCACACAGTTCAAAAATAACCATAGGCTTAGATGAGAATGATGATTAACAGCGTCCCAATGTCATTTGGCACTGCCATTGTCATATCCCCATTGCAGCTCCAGCGATTTATAGGATGTGTGTCTCTATGATCACACAGTAAACTGTAAAATGCTTTCTTACTTATTGCAGAATCACACAAGAATCAAGGCTGGAAGAGCCCTTCAAATCTAGTCCAACCATCAACCCAGAACCACCATAATCACCCCTAAACCATATCCCCAAAAGCCACATCCAGGCACCTCTGGAATACTTACAGAGACAATATCTCCCTGGACAACTAATTCCAATGCCTAACCACCCTTTTGGTGATTTTCTTTTTCAAATATCTGGACCACTCCTGAAAAATGTGGGTTTTTTATTTGTGTTTTGGTAATTTACCAAATAGTTTTGAAGGTTCAGATTGGTTTACTTGAACTTTGTTTTTTCTGCCTTGTTATTTTTTCTGCCAAAACTAATGTCAGTTCACTTCAGATGGTGATGAAGGATGGTTTAAAGTTCATAACAATAGAAATAATGCCAGAAGAATGGGCTTGTGAAGTAGGAGTGGCTACCCAGCAGCACAGGCAATTCATACAAAGCTGTCAGGTGTTGTTCCAGTGAGACAGAAACTCTCACTTATTGATACTTTTGATACCTGATATTGATGCCTTTCCAGCTCAGAGCAGTCTGCCTTAGCTGGATTACATAAAAAAACCCAAGAGGAAAGTGAAGCAGTTTGGGTAGCTTGGCTAACGCTGAGAAGAGCACGTGCCTGCACGTACTTCAGTGCACGTGTGTGACGGGCACGTGCGTGCAAGCCCCTGGGTGGATGTCTTTTACTCCACTGCATTGTTAAAGTGGAGTCAAAGGGCACTGCCCACGCTCCCCTCCCAGGACTTGACCCGGTGGCAAGGGCCTTGCATTCCTCAGCTGAGAAGTGCATCTGTTTGCCTGAGCTGAGCCAGATGAAAGCAGCACTACCAGGCTCTAGCTTTGCCTCAGGCCCTTGCTTTTGAAAGAGACAACCCTGCTGTTTCTCTTTGGGGCTTATTTATGGTTTGGGAAGAATTGGCTAAAAGGAAAACCTTCAATTTTTCATTTGCTTTTGTAGCTTAGTAAGGAGACAACATATATTTTTCATTTGAAAATTCATTTATTTTAAATATGGCAAGAGTTTGAATTTTATGCTTGAAAATCACAATAAAATCCCTCCAGACAAATTGATGCTTTCATAAACTGGAACGTGTTTATAGTAAGACAGCTTCTCACAATTTCATTTATAAGCAAGAACGGGTTTTAGAAAACTGCTGGTTCCATAATTCAGTTGCATTGGAGAGTAGCATTAGTCAGTGGTATTCCTAGTGGTATCCCTGACCAGCTACTTGGGCAAATCCTTTTACTTCATTGTGTATCCATCTTCCAAGAGCGATGCCTTTCTGTTGGAAGCTGTGGATTGTGGCTTGGGCAGTGTGGGCACTTTCTCATACATATATATATTTTGTACTATGTTCAGCATGGTTAGTTAAAACATATCAATGTTTTTGTACTAAATGTTAATACAGTTTCTCTGAAGAGGCTATCACTGAAATATTGAACATATTAATATCTTTCTTGATAAGATCACCCTCTCAGGAAGAAGTCTCTCACCTGAAAGCCGGATGTCAGGTCTCATGCATGGAGTATGAGACTCTCATTGTCTCCCAAGATTACTCTCCCAACCAGACCTACCTGTTACCATTATGCTGTATAGTTCTGAAGCATCTCTGGCATATTCTGACAGTCATCTGCTAGACACTGTTGGCAACCTGCTAACTAGATGCATTTAGAATTTTAGTAATGCAGCAAGGAGAGGTGCAATCCTTCCCCTATTAGCTGCTTTGTTGCGTGGTCTAATGGTGCTCTGATGCAATTTGTAAGTTTTACAATGCAGAGCTGCCAACACAAAACATATGAAGAGACAATTGTGGGAGAGATTAACAGAGCTCTCCACATACCACAATGTTGGGTTTTTCTCTATATATTTTTTCCGGTAAGAACTGCTTATAAACACTTTTAAAAACACCCAAAATACTCAACATTTTATTAGAATCATAGTTCCGTAGAACAGCTTGTGTTGGAAGAGACCTTTAAGATCATCTACTTCTAATTCCCCAGCCACAGACTGGGATAACCTTCCACTAGACCAGGCTGCTCAAAGCCCCATTCAACCTGGCCTTGAACACTTCCAGGGATGGGACATCTACAGCTTCTCTGGGTAATCTCTCCCACTGCCTCACTCCCCTGAAAGTAAAGGACTTCTAACCTATACTTACCCTCCTTCAGTTTGGAGACATCCGCCCTTGTCCTGTCACCACATGACAGAGGGACAGTAAAAAGTCCCTCTCCCGCTTTCTTGTAGGCCCCCTTCAGGTATCGGAAGGTTGCAATTAGTTGTCTATATTTTTCACCCATGTGAACACAAGCAAAGCTTTTTTATTTGACCTGTATTTTATTCATCACAATCTCAGCTCATTCTAAAGTTAATCCTCTGTTTTGTTTCTGAGACCAGATGGATTTTTTTTTAAAACATTGGAAGAAACCAAGGCTGAGTCAAATGGTTTCAGTGGCTTTTTGTTCTTTTCTAGTGTTGTCTGGAAGCAATTTTCTCAAGCTTTGTAATTTATTTGTCATCTTCCTCAAAATCCCCACACAAGAAAGAATGAGAGCCTTTCTTTGGAATTAAAAACAAACAGAAGAAACCTTGACATTAGATTTTTATACGTATCGTTCATATCCTGAGTAATAAATAGGTTTTTTTAGTACCAGTGGTGGGGATCTTGGGGAAAATAAGTTATGACTGAAATCTGGTATTCTGGAAAACAGAAGTGATAGTTTGGGTCTCCAGGGATTCAGTCACACATTACCTACTAAAATGCGAGCAGACACATATTTTTCTGTTGTAAAATCTGACATATAAAAGCAGAGTATGTATCCCAGTCTTTAACCTGGTGTTTAAATGTTGCTGCTATACTCTCATACCAACAAAGCAACTCTGCAATAAAAATAAAATCCAACATTTTAATTTTTTACAAATGCCATTTTCTTATGTTATTTTTTTTTTTCCACAGTCTGGGTAACGAGGTTAATGTTCTCATGGACATGCAAGAAAATTAAATTTTGAAACTATAGGACCAAAAAAGAAACAGAAAAAACTAAACTCAAAGCTGAAAGTTCCTGAAGGGAAAAAAAATATTATCTTTACTTGTTTTTTCTCTTTCTTTTTTCACTTACTCTTTTTTTCTATTTTCTTGGTCCAGCTCAAATGCTTCCACTGAGCAGAGCTGTGGCAGGATGGGGATAAAAAATGAAATGTGTAGGTTCCAAATAATTCTTGCAAAGTAATCTATATCTTCAACTGCATCTGGAAACTCACATGGACATTTGTGAGAATTCATTTTGGCCTGTATGCTGCCAAAATGCAGTGGTTAAGTGTCAGGTGGGACATTCTGTACCACCTATGGGTTCTGGATTGATTTAAATTCAAAGGCTTTATAATACATGCAAACAATCTATCTCAAAATAGAAAAAGCCCTGTCTGTGTTCAAAGTAGAACAAAGCCATTTGTAAGCCAAAGATGGGAATAGCTTTCCCCAGAAATACTGGAATAGGATAATTTTACAGCACTCTGGACTCAACACTAGAGTATTTGGTAAACATAAGTTATGAAAAACAGAAACATTGAATAAGAAGAACAGGTAGAGTCACTACACATATACAATTACTTCCTACAGCTCACTGAGATTACCTCAGGCTGACTGGACTGAATGCCAGCCAATTAGCTAACATCCATGCACAAGGATGGATATATCACTCTCAAACACTACAAACAAATATTGGCGTTGAATGAATTTATTGTTATTTTATATTCAATTCCAGACAAATTCTAAATAAAACAACTTTGTGTTATATGAATGGAGCCAATAATGTGAAGTTCTGAAATATTCTCCACATATTATAATAATCATAATCTTCAGACAGTTCATTGAATCATAATGTCTTTCTCATGGAAAGCATAAAAAAGCAACAAACTGCATTGGGTAATAAAAAAACCCAAATGGATGAAGAAACCCCAGCCTAATTGGAAACTATATTTTTGTATTATTTGTGACTGTGAAGACAGGACAAGAAAGCTGGACACACTTGAGAATTGGGCATGAGAACTTCTAACTTTTCACATGAGAACTTTGAAGTGTTCTGCAAGTGCAAGGTGATGCACCTGGCTTGGGAAAAATCCAGACATAAGCACAGGCTGAGAGAAGAATTCACTGAGAACAGCCCTGCAGAGAAAGGCTTGGGGCTTCTGGAGGACAGTAAGCTGGGCTTGAACAGGCAGTGTGATCTTGCAAGCCAGAAGGACAGCCACCTCCTGGGCTGCATCCAAAGCCGTGTGGCCAGCAGGGTGAGGAAGGAATTCTGCCCCTCTGCTCTGCTCCGCTCCGGTGGGACCACACCCAGAGTACTGTGTCCAGCCCTGGGACCCTCAGCACTAGAAAGATGAGGACCTGTTGGAACACATCCAGAGGAGGCCACAGAGGTAATCAGAGGGCTGGAGCAGCTCTCCTAAGGAGACAGACTGAGAGAGCTCAGGCTGTTCACTTTGGAGAAGGGAAGGTCTGGGGATATCTTAGAGCAGCCTTTCAGTACCTCAGGGAGGCCTACGAGAGACCTGGAGAGGGACTTCCTACAAGGGGATAGGACCAAGAGGAATGGTTTTCAATTAAAAGAGGAGCGATTTAGGTTAAATATTATAAAGAAATTCTTCATTGTAATGGTGGTGAGACACTGCAACAGATTGCGCAGAGACCTTGTGAATGTCTCATCCCTTGAAGTGTTCAAGGCCAGGCTGCTTCAGGCCTTGGTCAACCTGAACTGGTGGAAGGTGACCCTGCCCACGGCAGGGGGGTTGAAATTAAATGATGTTTAAGGTCCTTTTAAACCCCAACTATTAGTTTATATGAAACTAATGAAAATTCTATTGAACACACAACCCTGAGATGTATCCAGAGACATATTTTCTAGAAAATATCAAGTAGTCCATGAAAGCATTCACCTAGAAAGTTGTATGAAGTTCTCACTTTTTTCCCGCTTAAAACCATGAGCATTCTGGAATTTTCCTCCATTCCTCAAACAAGTAATATTCTTGTCTCTCACTGAAAAGTAATTTTTATAACTGAAATTTAGGTGGAATTGTACGGTTAGTTTTACATATCTGACAGCATAAAAGCATATCAATCTCTTGCTGTTCCATGTCATGTCGTCCTTTTCATGAAGGAATCAAAAAGTGGTTACAAAGCCTACCTACACCACTCCTACTGGGATCCTCTTTTAGAGTCTTGTACCTCTGCTGGTTAGAAATTCTATTCTAATCTCCCACCTAAGCTTTTCATGACAAGTTTAATAGGTATTCTCTTTCTGGCCCACCCATGCATTTATAGAGAAAACCTGTTATTTCTTCTCAGTCTTCACTTTGTTAGGGTATACAGGCCAAACCATTTTTTCTCATTTTGTCTAACAGTCTCTCCATGTCTTTGATTGCCACTGCAGGCCTCCTTTACATCTGTATTTCACTCAAGCAAATGTACCTAAAAACATAAGGGAGTAGGACTGCACCCAATTTTCTAGATGAAGGCTTCTGCAGGCTATCTTTTCCAGAAGATACCTCTCTGGATATATCTTGGCTTTCCTTCATAGCCACGACAAGTACAGGACTTGCAGTCCAATTAACAACCTATGCTGATTTTTTTTCTCTACTTTCTTATAAATAGATACTGCCTATCCATATGGCAGTGGTTATCCACATTATTAGTAATAAGATGAAATATTATATCCTTAAAATGTCTTTATTTGTACGTAAATGTGCATTTTGTTTCTTTATTACTTTTTAAGGCACATTCCTGATTCTTGAAGATAAATTGCAGAATACTTATCTAGCTGTATAAAAATTCCTCTTTTTCTACATGGAGTAAATTTTTTACAATATTTTTTTAATTTTAAAAAACTTAATTTTTAGTCATATAAAGTTCAGCATTTCTACTACTTTCTCCTACACAACCAGAATTTTCCAGGGGCATGAATTTAAGTCAGTAAAATCTTCAGGTAAATAAGACATTTTAACCTGATAAAATCTATAATTTGTCCTTGATCTACTGAGTCTACTGTTGTTTGCTATTTATCTTTCTATTTGGTTAAAATAATCCTTAATGGAGGACTGCTGTATCTGTGGGCCCTTCATTTTAACTGTTTAACCTCTAGTAGCTGTTGTTTTAGTTTCCTTGATAAACCCACTGTTTCATATACAATGTTGGCTCATAGCCCAACGCCAAGTTTAAAATTAATGATTCTGGGTTGTTTAGGCTGTTAACAAATTAATCTTCTGCTTCACTGTTGGCCATTGAACATTTCCAAATATGAGAATCCAATGAGGAGAGAAAGCAAGCAGCAATGAATAAGGAAGCAATAAGGCTTACAATAATAGCATGAATGTTTTGGAAAAGCAACACACCCATTTTGCATTCAGAGCAGAAATCACTTATGAGCAATCATAAGTAATTTTGTTGTGTAATTTGTTTATTCAGAAAATGTCCTCTTGTATACAAGTTGTCAGGAACTACACAGTGGCTTCAGCCAAAGGGCTACTGCTCTTTAAACAAGAAGCAATTGTGCTTGGTTTTATTCTTTGACACTCTTCCTAATCTACTCCAGATCTGACCTGCTGCAGACCCTGTGTTTTAAACTTGACAAACAAGCCTCAGGCTCTTCATGGGAGAAGAGAATTTTCTTTATAAAGTAAATTTTCTTTTGTTGAATTTCTCTATCCTATGAAATTATTTCCTGGATTTAATCATGAGAGAAAAGAAAAATATTTTATCAAGACAGACTTTCTGTTATGAACATTCATATATTTATTCAAATATGTATCCTAGCAAAGATTAATACTCTGTAAGGTTTAAATACTGTAGTGCAAATATTATGTGCAAATAGAGTGGGCAAAATTCAAGACCCAATGGCTTAAATATGTAACTGTCTTTTCATCTGTAAAACAATATTTTTATCTGAAAATACTTAAACTTGAGTCATTTTTCTGTGTTACAAAGTTCTTGTAAGGAGAAAATTAAATACACTGCCTCTATTTTATCACATTCCACAGCAAAAAAATAATGAAGTGTTAAACTAACACAGCTGTCTGAAATCAGGTCATGGTAGGAGGTCTTAAGCTTATAGCAGCTTTCTAGCCTGTAAGACACTGTGCCAGAAATTCTAGATTTGGTTCTGCTGTGATCTGAAATTTAATTGTGTGACTGTGGCAAAAGTACTTCTCACTTATTCAGCCACTCTTCTCACTCTAAGCTTCTTCTGCAGTAAACCAGGTAACAGTCATATAACAGTGATATCAAAGTGTTCTCATCTTGATAATGGCCCTTCCCATAATGATTTAGGGACTGCATTAATTACCAGCCATTTCCAGGAGTCTCCATTGAAGTATATTGCCATTGGGATTTTCTTTTAAAGTTTCAGAAACCACTTATGACTGAATCTTGCTAAAATGTATGCCAAGGTGTAAAGCAAAGAATTCATTTAGCAAAGTCTTTCATCTAGATTATTTCCAACAATGATTATATATTAGAATGCTATAGTTTATACTGTACAGTACTGGCAATGAAGTTAATCAAATACAATGATCTATGTCTACATAGAAGGAAAGTACAGAAATTATCAACAAGAAAAAAAAAAAAAATTGAATAGTCAGTTTCCACAGAAGTCACACAGCCTCCCTCTGGAAAGCTACTTAGATTTTTTAAGGATGTTTAAAAAAGCCAATCTTGCAAACGCACTGGAATTGTACAGTTTTATTAGAACTGAACATGTCTCTAGCCGGAATTTTTTATCCATGTATTTCAAATGCTTTCAGATATTTTTATTAAAATGTTGAAATAACAAGTACACTACAAGGAGTAAAAATGTAAATAAAGTGTGAACAAAACCAGACATTTTGATCAGGACAGAAAAAAGTAATTACTGCATTATTAACAAGATGGAATGAAAAATGGTCACTGAATTACTCCTAAGTTCTATGAACACTGCATTCACACCCCTTCAGACCCTTCTCAAGCAAAACTACATGGGGCACAAACACTCCGAACCATCTGAGATTGTAAGAACCCTCATTTAGAACAGTATCTAAAGACACATCTTTCTTTGACACAGCAGAGTAACATGAATAAAGAAAATGCAATATAATGGGTACAAACTATACTGAACAGGGTAGGTCTTCGTGAAACTGATACACAGTTCAAAACCAACACCCCTATAGAGTTTGCAAAGCAAAATCTTTTACTGCGCAGTTCCTCAGTTCCTGTGGTCCTTTTGATTCAGTATCCTTCTCATGCTTGTTACAAGTGTTATTAAGTTGCTTTGTTTACTGATTCATTAGTTTGGATTGGTGCAGAGAATTCTAGATTAGTTTCATGAACACTTTTACCCTGTTCAGTATGGTTGGCTCCCATTGTATTACATTTTCTTTATTCTACTGAATATGACAAATTTGGTAAATTTATTCAGTGTACTATGTCAACTCAATTATATGTTTCATCTCTTTCTTTGTGAGCTATATTTTTCTTGGAACATGTCATATGAAAGCTCAGTATTGTCACACTTACTGCTTGTATAACTTGCAATGTGTTACACATCCCCAGCAAGTTAATCTGTAGCTTGCCACTTTCTTTCTCTGCTATAAGTGCATTTTATCATCTTTTCATATAAAAATGAACTAAATATAGTTCATTTTCAAATAATATATAAATATAATAAATGAACTTGTTTTGATTAACAAGTCATTGGACATTTTTTAAACAGCTGTGAAGTCTGAATTAAAAATCTCTGTTGTTTTTTTTTTTTTTTTAAAGAAACAATTTATTAATGTACTCTATGGCCAAGACTACTTTCTTTTAATGTTACAATAACCAAACAAAAGTAGACGACTGAGACAGTAAGACAAGAGAACTTGTAAATGTGAAAAATTAAGGAACCCAAGGGGTTACTCTCATTCTGAGGTCAGGAACTGTTCCATCGAGAGTGCTCAGGAATTGCAAGTCTGAAACACCTCTTAAGTTTGTCTATCACAAAGAATAAATTCCTTGCAATAACCTCAGTGTTTGTTTAATATTTACCGTCTTAGTCTGGAAATACCTGTGCTTCCTGAATTTGTCTAGAAGATGCCTTCAAGGAGGAAGATTAGCAGATTTACCAGTAATCTTGATTTTCCTCAGGCTGCTCAGATTACAGGACTGCTGCCTAAACAGGGAAGGTGTTCTATCCAGACAGCAGCATCTGATAGGAATTAGGTAAACCAAGACTTTGTATGTGAAACTACACAGAGGTTACTACTGCTGCTATTAAACAGATCTGTGGTAATTGCCTGGAGTTACCCTGTTGCCTTAAGCACACTGTCCCTATTAAGTGCACTGAGGATTTTCTTTCAATATGGTTGAAGAAATATAAACTTTCTTCTTTTACTCAACACTTGCAAATGTTTCACTGATGAATTCTATTGCCTCCAAACTTCAGGGCACAAACGTAAAACTTGGTAGAAACAAAATAAATTAACCTGTTAGGGCAGATTATGTCATCACAGCTATACCACTTTGGATATTGATAAGGTCAGAGCCACTGCTGATACCCACTCGTCCCTGTGATGTGCGCCCCTGGGAGACAACCTGCATTTCATAAGGGGACCCCATAATGCATTTAAAAAATCAGAAAATGCTTTATATGTACCATTTTTAATCAAAGATGCTGC
This sequence comes from Urocynchramus pylzowi, assembly GCA_013397555.1. NCBI lineage: Eukaryota > Metazoa > Chordata > Aves > Passeriformes > Fringillidae > Urocynchramus > Urocynchramus pylzowi. The sequence goes on along the minus strand of VZRH01001001.1, from coordinate 2,981,585 downwards.
AGCACTTGCTGATTAAATGGTTGTGCAGTCTGAAAGCCTGTGCAGCCTGGCTCATGCTGCTCACGAGGTTTTGATATTGTTGGCTTATGTAAAAGAGTGCCCTTGAGGAAGTACAGCATGTCCCACACAGCTGTAGTCCAATCTGATGGGATAAACTGCGGAATGCATATTGCCAAAGCACTTTATGAAAGTCAGTGCCTCTTGTATCTGGGTTTCTAAGAAAAGTAAAGTTCAAATGTATTTTCAGTTTTATTAAGGTTAGCAATTAATGATGACACCCTCAAACTGACAGTGATGGCCAGACTCCAGTGCAGCAAGCCCTCCCACTGGCAGAGCACCTAGGGAGAGGAATCCAGGGTCATATCCTTTGTGCTTGTAGAGTTTCTGTCATGCTTTCAGCAGAGCTTACAACCGCAAAGCTTCCCTTGTTATACAGCTCACAACAAATGGAAACTGCATCCTCCAAAAAAGCCCTTGGACCTTCATTAAAAACCCTGAATCTCAGTTAATTATTTTGCTGGATTCACAGAGGACAGAGCTACAAGACACATCCATACCAGCCCCTGTAATCGGCACTGGTGAGGCCACGTCTTAAATCCTGTGTCCAGTTCTGGGCCCTTCAGAACAGACAGTGAGGTGCTGGAGAAAGTCTAAGGGAAGGGCAATAGAGCTGGGGAAGGGTCTGGAGCACAAGTTCTATGAGGAGCAGCTGAGGGAGCTGGGGCAGTTTAGCCTGGAGAAAATGAGAGTCAAGGGTTACCTTATAACTGTTTACAACTGCCTGAAAAGAGGGTGTAGCCAGGTGAGGGAGGTTGAGTTTGGACATTGGGAAAAGTTTTTTCACTGAAAGGGTGGTCACACATTGGAACAGGCTGCCCAGGGAAATCATGAAATCACAAGCTCTGGAAGCATTCAAAAAAATGTGTGGATGATGCACCGTGGGACATGGTTTAGTGGTGAACATGGCAACACTGGGTTAAAGGTTGATGATCTTGATGATCTAAGAGGTCTTTTCCAACATTAATTATTCTGTGGTTCTGTGAATGCTGCCTGCCTAAAACAGGCTCTCCTTGTAATGTTCCTGGAGAGCCTACTTGGGATTAACTTCCTCTAGAGGAAAGCTGAGGTTCCTCTAGAGGAACCTGTCCTGGTTCCTGTAGGGACTAAAGAGCCACAGCTGCTAGCATGAACAAGCAGAACTTCATCAGCACCTTCTTGAAAGGTTTTGTGTTTTCCTAAAAAGATCTCTCACACTATGAGAAAGATTTATAAAATTTGTCTGATGAACAATCAACATCTACTACCATTTCTAGCTTCCAGATATTTGTATTCCAAATACCTCTGCACATCTCAGTTGGCCACTTTAAGACCAACTGTAAAACACAAGGGATCATTTAAACTCCACAGTAGATGGTCCTGCCCAAAAACCAGATTTTTAATTAGACAGAAATAATAGATTTTGTTTAAATGTCAGTATTTTTCCCCAAGAATTCACAGATTTAAAAAAAAAAAAAAAATTAAGAGACTATCCCTTATTTCCATTTCTGAGTTGACAGCAGTGTGACCTGCAGTAAGTCCAAATGCCCCTGTCTGTGCTGAGCTTGGGAGGTCAGAAAGCAATCATACACCTGTAACCAGGAAAAAAGAGAGCCTACTGGAGGTCCTTACATAAATCTGTTCCTGCAGTAGATTTATAAAATCAATTTACAAAACACAGTAATACAATAAGTGTGTTTTTCAGGCCCTGGTTTCTGAAAAGCACTTTCCAAAAGGGAATTTTTATGGGTACTGAACAGAGACAATAACTTAGAGATGTCATAATTTCACCTTATTCCACCTCAGTTTATGGAGTGTACAGTTTACATACTACTGTTCCACAATGAACTGCAATGTTCTCATTGAGTGTTTTATGGCAAAGCTGACCCATCCAATCTTACAAGAAGCCTGAAAGTTTCACTTCATATCTACTGTCTGGGTGCTGGTTGCTCAACTCTGAACTGTTTAAGTCTCAATGGCCAGTCCTCTCCTGCAGCTGATCCCATTCCAGGGAAATCTGTAAGAATTAAAACATGCACACGATTTTAATCCCAGTGGAGTGTATGGGCCAGGGCAGATCTTGCCCCACAAGTGTGACACTGTGCAGAACTTAATGTTGCAATTTATAGTGAATGGGGTTTGCAATCACTGCTCTAACACAGCCTTTGGTAAATGGCAAAATAGATTCTGATAGTTTGTGTATGCAACACTGTCATTAAGCATTGGAAAAATAAAATTCCTCACCTGATCCACAGACAGAGGAATTTTACAGACTTGCAAGTTCATGAGGTCTGAGAAAGAATACTCCAAAGGACTCAAAAGAAATAACTTGTGGAATAACAGATTACTATCTGAAAGTATGAAGGAGACACTGACTGGGTAAATCTGCTCACTTCAGGTTAGGACCTGCTTTTCTAATTTTTCGCCATTGTAGAAGCATCTGGGAGAAGAGCAGCTAGGGCTGGAAGAGTACAAAATCTAAATTCCAATTATCAAGGATATTCTCACACAGAACACACAATATAATGGTTTGGGTTTTTTTTAAGGACGGACAAAATATTGAACCAAACAATCCAGCAGGGAAGATCGAATACTAAAAAAAAGTCTGTAATAATTCACTGGCACTGGTTCTGCAATAATTTCCATTACAAGCTAAATTTATATTTGTGTCCCTTGTTTTTGATGTAATCCATGAATATCAAAGTGAAGATGAAGTGGTTTAAACTTTCATCAAAAACAAAATATTGCATTAAATGTGCTAGTGCTGACAGCTATCGGGTTTAAAATCATAGAGCACAATACCCTTTACAATAAATCATTTTTATACTTAACCTGTTTGAAAGTGATAATGAATCCATATGACATCTGACATTAACAATGAAATAACATACTGAAATAAATGCCAAATGCTTACATAAAATTTAGAGTTCAATTGTATCACAGACTTTTTGAATACTTCCAAAAAGTAATTGAGGAAGGCGGGATATGTTTTGATTATCCTGTGAGGAGAAAAAGAAGTAACATTCAAATTATTCAAAATGTGTTATTCACTTAGGTTTGAATTCAAGACTAACAGCCTGGCCAGTTAATTTGACCTGAAACCTCCAAGGAAATACTTTTAGCATACTTTATAGTTCTATTCAACCTAATGGCATTTTTGATGAAACAAGTATTTTTGCCCAGATCATACTGCACACATACTGCCCACACAAACTTCTCACAAGGTTTATCTAAGCAATCAGTGCTCAGAACAAATAGTAACTTTGACTGAGAACATTTCAAATGATGTCATATACTGTCTAGCAGCTGCTGTACAACTAATACCATAAAATAAATACCAACATCTTTTATAGTGATCTTCTTTCATGGATTTTGCAATGAAAGACAAGCACTGGCTGCCACATTTGCCCCTGCTCATGTGCACAAGTACTTCAGTGGTGGCTTATCTTGTCATTGCAAGAGACAAAGCAAACAGCAGGTGGAGGGAGCCAGTGCTGCAAGCAACCAGGCTCTAGAATTCTGCTTAGCAATTTCAGGCATCAATATGAACTGAATGCTTGAACCACCCTCACCCAGCTAGACTGTTGGAGCACTGACTGGGAAAGGCATGTGGACTGTAAAGCTTGTCTGTTTTTCTCAGCTATCCAAGGAAACTACGTGTCTCTCTGTATTAGCTTGGCCTCTCACATATCACGACACCTTCATGGCCTCTGCAGTGCTGGTAGCATGACATCTTTGAGTCTAATAATAAAGAACTTTAACTTTGCCTCTTGAGTTCTAACATAAAAATCTGGTGGGTTGGGTGTCAGTAATTTCAAAGTAAATTGATCAGAGCTGAAGGTAGCAAAAGCAGCAAGTATTAAATTTCAGTTTGATTATCCGAGCTTCCTCTGAGACAGTTTTAGGACAACTGTGTTATTCTTATTAAATCTTAGTCTTCATCTGATTTCAATATTATTTTATAATCAGGGTGTCTTTTTTAAACTCACCACTTTGTTATTCTTTTATTCACCTGAAAGTTTCTTACTCTCTCTTGAAAAGTTATTCACATCTACTTCTTGTATAGCAGTCAACCACCACAGAGTTCCTCCTATTCAACCCTAATGTCTCTTGTGCAGTGTATTCCTGGATTTGTTTCCTTAGACAGACCAGGGCTGGTCTCTAATGTATTCTGCTGCTTGACTGAAGAAGGCCTTGTAATCTTCCCATTTATCTTCCTCTGCAGGCAGTTCTCCATTTTCCATTCCCTCTCCTATCCCTGTGGTTTATCTTTGCTGAAGGTTGTAGCATTCTCAAGAGATTTAGTCAGGCAGTGGTAATGAAGACCAGTCTGATGAAATTAGGTCAGATATCTGTAACTTTTAGGATTAGCATAACAGATGCCATCAAGTGAGTTCATGCATAGGTACATGGCAGCTGATGATCTGCAAACCAGTATTGGGTTTCTTGATATTAATATTCTCTTCTTGTTCCCTAGTGCCCAAGGAATGCTAGTCCATGTATAGTCCTTCTTTGAACCCTTGTGTCCTTGAGCAACTTGATAACCAGGGAGATAGATAAGCAGCACGTCCCCAGCAACTTCCTCAAGTTTCTGGAGGGTGAGGGCTGGCATCAAACTCGTTCTGAAACTGCCCTGAATTCAGAGAGTTGATCACAGGATATGATCACCAGCACAACACACTCAAAGTAGAACTTGCCCAAATATTATGTGATAAGTCCCTTTATGAAAGAAATATTGTTTAGAAAGTCCTTTAAAATGTAATGTATAAAGCCAGCTCATGGGTAGAACACATTCAGCTCCTGGACTTGTCAGATTTTTCCTGTATCTACCTTTTCAAAGAACAGAGTATGAAGACATGGCTACTGTCAAACCCAATTTACAGAACAAGGCGCTCTCTGAATGCCTGCTACAGTCTTCCTGCTCATCTAACCCCTTTCATAGACTTTTAAAAGTCTTTTCTAACTTCTACCAAATGTCCCCATCAATGTAGTTATGTTCCCATAGCACTGTCATTAGACCTGCAGTTGTCTCAGGTCAACATCTCCTAACAGCTAATCTAATTCTAGTTGCTCTGAGTAAATAATTTTGCTACTCTGTCTGTCTCTTGAATCATTCCCTACCTCACTAAGAAAGTTAATAGTTAAATAAATTGAAGTCCTGTGGCTCTTAAATTGATGGATGAGCCTTTGTTCTCGTTCCTAAATAAATCTCACTTCCAATTTTGTGGCCATGACTGAACTGGAACTGCAAACTATGAAGAATGGCTCCTCAGGTGTCCAGGCTGTGGATTATGAATTTGCCAGGTAAGAATAACTGAAACATGGATAGACCCAGGAAAGTGTACTTGAAGTGTATGCAGCACATCCGCAAGAGAGGTAACTTAAACAGCTGTGCCATGAACATTTTTCTGTGTTAAAGTCCTAATATATACCAAACTTAGTTGTCTGGGGGCAGAGGAGCTAAAGGTAAGAAGTGAGATAAAGGAAGATGAAACTTTGAGGTTTAGACTTGGGTTCCAGGTAGACTGTTTTTCTGATAATAAAGCTTTTTAGGCTTAAGAGGTTATGTGCTGTTATTCCTTCGCCATCCTTGGAGTGGTTTAAGAGGGGTCTGGATGTGGCACTGGGTGATGTGGTTTACTGTTTTGGGCATTACAGTGTCAGTGCCAGGTCGGCAGTTGAACATGACCATCTTACAAGTCTCTTCCAAACTCTATGATTCTATGATTTGTTAATGTAGCAGTCTGTAACTACTGATACACAAAGTGTTTTGATGTCAATTCATAAACTTCATCATGGAAAAGGTCAAAAAAACCTTCACCCACTTGTTGCTGCTGCTGCTCTTATCCATGTAGACCTTGCCTTGCCATTTTTACCTTATGAGATACGAACTTTGTTGGCAAAGTTTTGCAGTTCCTGTCAGCCAGGCAGTTCCACTAGCTGGAGCTAAATTAAAAAGACAGAATTTGGGGTTGTTTACCAGATTCTACCCTATCTCTGCTTCTACTAAACTATTTTGGCACCATTCCCATCAGTACTCTCTTTGTTAATAAGAAAGGAAGAAAAAAAATGTCCTTCTATATGTACAGGCTCAGTAACAATCCAGTGCTGCACATATGATTCAGATGAAGCCGGCAAAATCAAAATGAAAACCACTGTATTAGTAATGCACATCCGGCCGTTGGCATGATGTGCCAGCAACATAAATGAAAAGTACAAAGGAAAGAGGTTTGTTAAATTAAGTAATCCTTAAACTACATGAACTATGTATTCAGTTTGGCTAACCACAGGGAGACAAGAGCCTATTCTGAGAAAAGGCAGGAAAGATGCTCAGCATGTACTCAGCAAATAAATGTTTTCCTAGAATATATAAACTGAGAGATTTGCTTATCCTTCTGTATATAAAAAGAATTCCTACTGATACCACATATGTTTACATCAAACATAGACTAATTTTGTGCACTGGCCATATCAAGCCTTCCTTGCTTTTAACGAAACACGCTATAAAAGAATTCTGAAAGTAACATAAATCTCTAATTATTTTTTTAGTTCTTTAGCTAATACGCTTGTTATTATTTGTGGAAAAAAAAAACTTCAGCTGAAGAAAATCAGACTGCCCTGTCTTCCTTCCTCTCCTTCCTCCAGATGAAAAATCAAATACTGAATTACGCAGGTGAAGGCTTTAGCCAACAGTTTCAACATCATGAAAACAAGAGTCATCACAGTTAGCATGGCTGTGAGGTATTCTATCCAAAATATCAAGGGTGGAACAAATAATCAGCATTTTCCCCTCAGAAGGAAATCTTCTATTGTCAGATTTTGAATCCTTGAAACAATGGATAGCCCCACGACTTCAAAAGGATTACATGAAAAACAGAGTATTTGTCAAAAAAAGGACAACAGATCCTAAGTAGACCATAAGTATGTCATTATAAAACATTTTGATCTCTTGCTGCCCTTGACGCATTTGTGCTGGGAGTAAACCTCTTTAGTGCTCTGGAGATCAAACAGGCATATTTCCTGAATGCTATACTAATACAAACATTTTTTGAGGAAAAATAAATAACTGAAACAAAACAAATTCTATGAAATCTCGGTACTATTGATATAACTGGAAAAAATATACAGTGGTTTGAATTGGTCTTCCATTCTCTTACTATATATTTAGCCTAGCATTTGCCTCACCCTAAATTCACTCTCCTTCTATTGTCCAAACCTGTACACTATTATCCTAGTTTGGAGGGAGCTGCCCCCTATTAACACAGCTCTGTGTTACTTTGAAGGTGAATTATCTGAGACTGTTTGAGATGCAGTGTCCCTTTTTTCCCCAGCTTGGTTCTTTCCAAGAGCCTTCATTGAATCTCTTTTGATGTAATTTTCTGCATTTCAGCAGTGAGTAATGCAAAACTGAAGGGCAGAAACTCAGGCAGCATTAATACTTTCTTTGGGCAGTTTTACAACGTCCACTACTTTAAAGATCACACCCAATACTTTAAATACTTTATTGCAACCCCCAACACAGAAGAAAAGAATCACAACTCAGGAAGAGTCTTTCCGTTTTTCTCATTAGGACAATATTCCCTTTAAACTTTGTAGTCACATTACCACCTTCCTTCCCACACAGACCTCAGGTTCCTGTCCCAATATGGTGAGGAAGAGCTTCCTTCTGTCTCTCACACTGAAATGCTGATGCCAACTCCTTTTTCTCAGTCCACATAGAGCTGCAGTTTTTCAGACCCACTGGAAGCACAGCTGTCAGTCCTCAGTCTTGCAGACAGATGTGTATCTGCAGCCTTAGCTGTCTAGTCATGCTTGCATCCCCCTTTCCTTGTCTCTCTGCATGAAAGGTGACACAAAGTGAAGAAAAAGTGAAGAAAAGATCTTACAAACTAAGACCTTGTAGGAGAAAAGGAAGCAGCCAAGAAATTCAAGTTGAGTAGCCTTGGGAGAGGGTAACCTCTTCCAGGTTAGTGCTTTCCACACCCAGGCCCCAGTGAATGCAGACTCCAGCTCAGCTCTAGAGCTGACTATGGGCAACATTCACTGTGATTCACAGCCTGGTGTCAGATCCCGTTTTGTGAAAGGAAGGATGGGCTTTGTACTGGTGTGAGCACAGTGGCCTCATCTCTGTCAGGACATTCACTCTTCCTTTTGCTTTGAGGGTGGCCTCTCTGTTTGAGGACCTTCTATCTGGGATGCACTGGGTCAAGGCTATGCGGCCAGCATTGTTTCCTTGTCCTTTCCTTGTCTCTCTGAAATACCTCAGGTGTACGAAGTGAGAATTCACACTTGCAGAGTGCAGACCCTGGGTTGTACAGCCAGTACAGGGCACCCTGCACTGCCATGAACAGATGTCACTTATGACATGTGGCCAACTAAATAGGAGAGTATTCCAAACACTGAAGCTCTACTCAGGCTAAGACTAATTAGCAAAACTATGATATTTTTTATATACAGTTTTGAATGAAATCACTATCCAGATTAATAATTAACACAAAATAAGGGATACATACTGCTGTCCTTATACAATATTTAAATTGCGTATTATTCTGTGTTTCAGTAGCCACAGACAATGGTGGTGAATTGCAGTGTCTGAAAAATATCTTGCTTCTTAATTCTGACAAAAATATGGAGTCTAATATGTTGTGCTAGATAATTTGCAAGCATTAAGATAACACAGTCTTTATCCTGAAGCCCTTTTGAAAAATGAAAACTGGAAAACCAAGCAGAACCAGGTATAAGAAATGATGACAGATTGCTTGAAACATTCAGGTTAACCCAGTCATTTCTGCCTTTACAAAATGTTTAAATGGGCTTATTTTAGAGGGGGATAAGTTTGAAAAGTGGGTGAGCCAAGGAAGATGGGAGCTGGAAGAAGCAGTCAGAAACTGCAGAAGAGAGACTCTGTCAGATGAGTAATCCAGAAATGAGTATTTTCTGAAGCTGCTTGGCCACACTGAGTTGCTGGTAGGTTCCAACTGCATTTTTTCCCTGTGAAAATCTACGTGTTCATGCATCACTGAGGAAATGCCACACAGGTCTTGGTGTCTCTACTGCAAATGTCCCTGTGACACCTACTAGTACAGCAGAGACCTTATAAGTAGTTTACATCTGCAGATATAGAGAGAGCATCAGTCTCCAAATCAAATCAAATATGAATAAATATGTGGTTATAGGTGACTACAGTAATTACAGTTCTCCTGTGCTCTGCATCATATTTGTATTACATTAAAGAATGCAGATGCAGTGTAAATTACTATCATACCAATTCAGTGTTATTCAACACTTGCTAAGCAGAAAGATTCATAACTAACATTTGTAAAAATCTTCAGGCCAAAGGCACGATAAAATCTTATATTTATATTGATTTACTATGTTGTAGATATTTACCATTAGAACATTACTTCAGTTCCTTAGACTTAAGAGATTCAGAGTGAGTGTAAAATTTTGAACTCATGCCAGGAGGTTTCAAAGCTACCAAAATAGAGGGGATTTCTGTAATGATGATAAATAAGAAACTTTTCTTTTAAATCAAGTGACATAAACCAAATATTAAGTATTAGATACTTGTACTGCTACTGCAAAACAGGCAACAATCTTTTAGATAAAAAAAACCAACAGTGCAGCTCTGGCATTCATAGCTAACTGCTTAACTTAAACTTTGCTTCCCAGTTGTGGTGTGGGGAATGGACTATGAATGAAACAATTAGCAAGAACATGCAATCAGTCTGGGATTCATGCCATGAAGTATGATTTAGGTCAAGAGTCCAGAAGAACTCAAAAAAATCTTGGACATGTGTGGGTAGGAAGAACATCCAAAATAAGCATTTCTAAAAGCACAAAGGAGTTTGGGTGGGGAGTTAGGCTTCAAGACAGATCAACATCTAACAAACATGGGTTAAGAAGAACATTACTGTGGAAAGTTGATTCTGTAACATTTTCTGAGGCAGCTGATAGAGGTCCCTGTCAGAAATGGCATGCTGAACTACCAGCTATTGGCACGACTGTATATGCCACTCTCAGATTTCTTGCTGCAAAGGGGAGATCTGTTCTCAAATGTCCCAAAATCCAAAGTAAATGTTTCTGATGGTATTGAAGCTAGGAAAAGTATTTCTAAAGGGCTACTTGGTGCCTGTTTGTATTTCTGCTTGAAAATTGACTGTTATCTTTGTTTTCCTCTGTTATATCACATGAAAAAAAATCTTAAAATACATGAGATCTTTCCCATGTAAACAAATTGTTCCTTCCAGAGGAATGTTATATGATGACAGGGTATGTGAAATGGTCTCAGTGATCGTGTGGTAAGTGAGATCATGAGACACTGCATTGGAGTTGAATGCAGTCTACTCAAATGCTTTTGGGATCCTTGTGATAGAACATTGGTGGAGAGCAAAACCACAAGCATTGGGCAAACTGGACCTTACCCACCTCCTGACATCTTTGGGGCCTACAGCTTTGGTATAAAAAGTACACTAAATTGTTTTTACTAAAACTAATTTGGCAGATATTTAAACAGGGTTTAAATGGTTTAAGAATGGCATCATTTGGGTAGTATGGTCACTTTTCTACAGTTCCACCAAATTATCCTGGGATGAAAACAAATTCTCTACAGCTGTCATAAATCTTAGCCACTATTTACACACTTCAGGGATTGTTTCTGCCCAGCAGCTCATGGAGGGAGGTGACACAGGAAATGTCAATACTGAGTTACAGCAGCTGATTTTTCAACCATTTTTCACAGAGACAGAAAGTGTTCCTACAGAGTTCAGAAAATCTTTTACTTGGACTGTTTGTTTTGCTAAAAAAGGAAACAGAATGGTGTTTAAAATTCAGTATCTTTCTTTTGTTTCTCAAAAAAGTAATGTAACCACCATATCTACAGATGATCATGACACAAGAAAAAAAATCCCCAAAACACAAAAAAAAAACCCCAAAATTAATCCTGTTCAGTATTTTGAGATATCAACTGTGCTAAAGCAAAACAAAAACTGTATGGGTCTTATCTTAAGGAAATGGAGCCAATGTGAAAATCCTGTGAACTCTGAAGGAGCAATGCATTTACATTTGGATGCTCTGATTTAATTGTATTAGCACATGCTGTGAGCAAACGATAATTTCCCATATCCATGAGTTTCTTAAATAAAACAATTTTTAAAAGTAACTTAGACTAGAACCTGTTATTCTTTTTCTAGGGAATAACGGGTGGGGGGGTGAGGTGGGAGTGGGTTAACATTATTTTTTAAAAGAATTTAGAAGGAAAATTATTCTTTTGGAGTTTTTGTAAAGAACCATTCAAAAGGTGTTCAAAGAGAAATCTGAACTTAGGCAGCAGTAGCTGCAGAACTGTGACTTTTAGCATGGGCAATAGTTGAAACTCAGTGGTTTAAACAGCACTGACCAGTTCCATTGATCTTACTGGCATTTGACCCTTCATGCCATATCTTAGGCCAAAGGATGTCTGAAAACCCCACCTCCACAGATATTAATCTATTCAAGATAATGCATAGAATAGTGCATAGGATCTCTTCTTATTAGTGGCCTTCAGTGACAACAACAGCAGGCAATTTTTATTGCTCTGCCTGTGCCCTCTACTCCATCATCTGGCCACGTTAACATGCTAACTGAGCATTTGAGCAGTAAAAGTTCAGTTCACCACATACCCTCAAGACTTATATGGATCCCATGGGTCATCAAAGCATAGAAACAGTGCTGGGCTTCTTACAGAGAACCAGAAGACCAAAGCACAGGCACTGTTTTAGCACTTATATGTAGTCACCATTACCTGTGATAGAGCTGCTGCCTAGGTTACTGTGTCTGCAGTTAATTGTGAAAGAAAATGAATGCATTTGATTAACACCTTGGGAACTGTAAAGTAGTGGTTTTAATACATACTTCAAAGCCAAAGATAATAGTCAAACCTATTTAGATTCCCTGACACCTCCCATTTAATGGCTCTTCTTTCCAGGTACTTGCATAATTACCAAGCTTCAATCATTTTAGATAAAATGTTCCATCTTAGCCATCTTCATTGGATGAGTTTTAAATTTTTTGTTTGTTTATTTTGGGTATATTACAGCAGAAATACCTTGACTGCTTTCAAGGACAAGGTTATGGAAAAAGAAGTTTTGTCCATGTGAACTGATTCCAGTGACCTTAAACTGAGTGTTTCACATTTCAGATTAAAATCTGGGACAGAGGGAGGAGTAAGCACACTTCGTATCAAGGATGTGCCTTTTGGCATCCCTCTGAAATCTGACCCTAGTTGATTAAATTTCATACTGTTGCGGGGTGGGGTGTGTGTGTTTGTATGTGTGTGTGTGGAGAAGGAAGTTCACACCTGTTCAACAGATTAAGATTTTAACAGTTTAATTCCCCAGAGGTGCCATCCATAAGGGACTGCACATGATGTTATCATGACTTGTGCTCCAAGTGCAAAGTCTGAGCACCTCAGCTGAGGTCAGCAAACACTTCTTTAGGTCTCCCAGCAATACCCCTTGACTTAGAGAGTTAAAAGTAGAGGGAAAAAAAGTTAGTGAAGAGAGGGGAATAAATTGTGATAGGAGTAAGTCATGGGGCACTACCGAGTAGAGTAGAAATAAGAGATGAGATAGGCTATAAAAACAGGGTTCAGAGGGCAAGGATAGGGATTGTCAATATAGTTATAACTGATGTAGTAAAGACAGTCTTGGACAAGAGGGTTAAGAAATTTAAGATAATAATACCTACCATCTTAACTTTTAATATTTCATAGCCTCATGTCATAGTTTTAATTTTTTAAATATATCTTTGTTGCATGTAATTGCTTGTAGAGATGAGACAATATTTCACATAGCTCTGTTTCACTCCCCTTCAACCTAAACCTCAATTTATTTATCTGCTGAAGCAAGTTTTGATAAGAAAACATGAATAGCTTTCAGTTAATATCTAAGAGAAATTTCTGTCTCTCAGCAATGACAAGAAATGTCATTTTACAAACAAATGTTCAAACACTCTGAATAATTGTAAATTAGTTATTTCAATAATTGAAAATGGGCAAGTACTGTGAATTATATAAATAACTTTTAAACCCGAGTACTTCAGGTTTAAAGAACAGAAACACTTCAGTGTTTGCGAGCAATTTCAGAACAAGAAGCCTAGGAAAGCACAATTCAAATGGATTCAAGTTCAGACAGTGACTTCACCAAGAAATACCCCATACTGCAAAAAGAGAAACTGCATGGCCTTGATTTAAAATCTCCATTTCTGTTTGGCCCTCAGTTATTCACCACATAGAAGTCTATGCCAAAAGTGGTTCAAGTGTTCAAACTGGCACCAGCATGAGGATAAAGCTACCTATAAGTCAATCCAGTGTCAATCACTGCTTCTGCTCCCAGAGACATCTTTAAATACTATCTTTCTAATAGTTTCTCTCTTCTGTTCTGGATTTCAGGAAGATCAATTTTTGGACTCTGAAGGAGATCTGACAAGCAATTTGGCCATGATTATACCTTCACACACACAGCTTCAGAAACTGCTGTTGGACATGTTTGATGTCTGCTTCATCAAATGATGGGTAATATAATTTTGATCTTTCACAAAACTGATTCCAAAAAAGCACGATACCACTGAGTATTTTGATATTATTATATGTTGTTAATAAAGTGGCTGCTGGAATTCCAGAAGAACATAGATGCCACTCTTATTAACATCCCTGATCTCCGAATGGAGAACATGTTCTTGAAGAACATCATACTATGATGCAAATTGAAGAGTTAAGTAGTATTGCACCATGTCTTCTTCCACTTCAAGACCTCCCTAAGGTGTAGCAATTATCTGGTGTCTTATTCCTTTAGAATACTGTTCATCATCACCCATCATCATCATCATCTGCCCTACTGGTAGATGTTTCTAGGTTTTCATTTCTCCTAAATCACCCTGCTGCCCATATTTGCAGAAATACACAACGTTGCAACTAGAATTCATATTTCTTCCCCACTGCTTAAGTCTTATATTGTTAAATACTGCAGAGCAAAACATCTGTGTCAGATAAATTGTAACCAAATGAAATAGACACTACACTCAGATAAAGTGCTTGTAACAGAAAATTAATGGCTATGAAAGTGTTTGTGTGATCTAGATTTTAAAAGGCTAACTGCCATGGTTTTTTCTGTGACCTGTTTTTTATGAGAAAGAGAGCAAAAACATTAAACACTAAAATTTCTAGTTTAAAAACTATTCATAGTACCAACTTATCTGTTTCCTTTTGTCTATGGAAAAAGCTAAAAAGAGCTCCCTAATGTAAGCATAAGGTAACTTGACATCGGTAGCATTTTCTGTATGCTTTGTTGACAGTACTGATGAGAAGAATAACAGTGAAATCAAAGATAATGGTAAGAATTATCTTCAAATGCAAACCACGAGAAGTCTACTGAAAGAAGAGAAAAACAACAAAAAAACCCAAACAAAACAAAACAAACAAAAAATTTAAAAAACCAAACCAAAGAAAAAACCCCAAACCAAAAAAAAAAAAATCCCAAGACCAAATCCCTAGCTTTTAAAAAGAATGAACTGAAATAACAAGAAATGCAGAGCAATGTAGTAAATTATCTACCTTAAGACTGCCAAAAATCAATCTACTTCTACTGCTCTTTAAAAGTAAGGAGGTCAAGATGCATTCTTATGAAGACTTACACCAACCAATATAGGGTCCAAGACTGGCCAGAAAATAGAGAAAAAGAGACAGATTTAAGATGCAGGAAACTGGTTTCAAGCAGGGTCTGAAGGCACTGCACATAATTCAGAGGATAATCATTCCAGAAGAGGAAGGCTTTAAGGCTATCAACTTGTCTGGCACTTTTCACAAGCATTAAATTACCTTAAACAATAAGTAAAATCCTTTTTTTTCCCTGAGGTTATATGCGAGTGATAAAACTCTGACTGATCCAAGTCCAGTAATGCATCATAAGATACATTTACGAAAGAAAACGGAAACAAGAATCAGGAATACCTAAATATTTAAACCCTCTAATCCTCTTTGTTTTGGGACCATGGGTATGGGGTTAGTCATGCAATTAATTGTACACAGGAACAACGATTGCCTTCCAGCAGGATGACACAAAGCTTCACTCTGAGAGGTCACCAAATCCTGTCTCACTTTGTACATTTGCTTTTATTGGCTCTCCATGCCACCTCCAGCACCAGGAAGCAGATGGGACTTCCTTTCCATACGGCTGCCAAGCAGGAAATGTTTGACTCTTGGACAGCTATGAGCAGACAGCCAAGAGCTGTGGTGGAGGAGCACGACAGGAACTGACAGGCGCTCAGACGCTGCAGTCACTTCCGACTGGCGGCCCGTCAGGATTGCATGGACGCTCTGCCGTCCTTCCCAAAACTGAGCCTTCTTGAAGATCAGAAATGTCGACCTCAGGTACAAATGGTGGAAACGGGACTAATTAGTCTGGGAATCTATCTTGAGAAAAATCACTTGCTCATAAAATCCAGATACCCACAGTGCCAAGATCATGCTTGCTCTGGACTACGTCCTTCCTGTCTGCTTTGTTCTACTGCATTTTTTGATGCAAGTCCATACCACATTTTCATTGTGTAGCCCTCCCTAGTCACATTTGGAATTTGATTTTGCTTTCTTGCTACATTAATACAGGGGAGATGTTTCTCATCTGGGTACAAAAAACCCCCCCAAACTGGGCCTCATAAATGAATAATTCTGCAAAGCATTCAAATTCAGAATGACCTATTGCGAGTACTGCAATAAAGGTTATTTCTGGAGTTTAACATGGAATTGCATTTTCATTATTTTCCACCTTTCTTGCCATTAATTCTACATAGATCTATGAATACAAATCTCCCATAATAATACTATTTGTATCAACTAAACACCAAAAGCACCTCTAGAGATCATAAAGTACAAGCCTACTACCCAAGGCAAGGACAACTAGGCCAGGTTGCTCGGAGGCATGTCCAGATGGAGTTTGAACAGTCTCTCTGGGTAACTTCTTATAGTGTTTGATCACACTCACTGTAAAAAGGTTTTTTTTCTTATGAGTAAATGGAATTTCTTGTGCTTCAATTTGTGCCCACTGCCATTTGTGTATTCACTGGATACCACATGTATTGTTACCACAAAAGTAACAATTATAAATATACATAATGCTAATAAAAATACATTAAATATTAAGATTCGAAGGCATAAAGAAACAAACCATGAGTCAAAACAGGATGTGTTATACCTAAAGATATGACACTTTTAGATTTATGACAGAAGAAATATTATACCAGTTCATGTGATCCTAGAAATCACAGGCTAAATAGTCTCATCTGGGGATTTGTTTATTCAGGCTTAATTTTATGTTGTTGAAAAGGACATCTGATCTTGATAGCACAGAAGGCAAAAATAGTTGCATATTGAATTAATTAGGAATTGGAAAACATTTTGCACTCTTAAATTTCCTCCTCTTTACACTATATTGATGGTCACAAGCCCACCTGGTTTAGGTACATAATCTATTTATTCACGCATTTATTTGCTGTTATATGTTCTTAGTTTTTTTAAACTCCCAGGCTCTGCATTGCATATTACAAATGTGAGAAAATGCTCCTGTATCCACCTTGTCCAGTTCTCTGTCACAGTGGTTGGAAGTCTGAGCACTATATACAGATCCTGTTGAAATTCTGTTTTAAAACTTGACTGATTTTTCTACTTCTGGTTCTGTAAACTTTTTTTACATTCATATTGTCTCCTTTACATTTCTTTGTGATGGAGTCTGCCTTTGTTTCAGCTTCATGACTGTTGATGGGGTCATATATAACCTGGTTTTCCTCTTAAGTAGCTGGTCTCTTAGCCTTGTGTAGACTGAGAAACGAGTGGCTGTCATTCTCCCCCAGTGTGGATAGATATATTTTCGGTGTATATTGAAGCAGTCTTTGTAAATGAAGCATTTCACTTTCTCTACAGTCAGGAAAGAAGGTGTTTTTCAGCATCACTGGAAGCAATTCTGTTAGCCAAAGCCTGTATGTGATTTAAGCTAACTGGATCTCACCATGTGTCTTCTAGGAAGACTATGATTACTTTGTGCCTCTGCATGATTTCTGCTCTATTTCCAGACCACTGATTTACACTTCTGTATTATGTAGCTTAGAGATAACATTGATTTTATGATAAATTTTTTGGTCTGAAAGGTGCTCTGAGAACATTAAAATCAGCTACGCTGTGCCACGATCCTATCTTTGTGCATGCACCTTTTAATTGCTGAAGACTAAACAGCAGAGACTCATCAATATAGTGCAAACTATAGCAGAATGCAAAAATGAGCTTTAGAGCATTTTCACCCCTTGATTTAAAAAAAAATACCTTGAATCAACTTACTGACTATGTAAGAGTTTTAATGCAAGTACTCGGAAATAAATTTAGCCTCTATTTAGCCATATCTGAGCTGGTTTTGCCTGTTCATGTTGCTAAAATATTCCCAACAGAACTGACAGCCCTTAACAAAAACAGATCAGCGATTAGTGTCAATTAATTCCTTGGCATCTGGTAAAAATTAAATCATATCATGACTGCTAAGGAGTCAAGTAGTTATACCTGAGGTTCAGGTCTATCATGGAATGAAGTGCTCAGAAACTGTAGTTTATGCATGTTCTAGGGTAACATATTAACAAGGTTAACATATTAACAGTGATATGCCCTGAGGTGCTGACAAGTAGTAGCTATTGATTTTATGTGAATTATCTCCTTACAAAATCTCAGATAAATATCTGAAATATTTCAAGCTGTCCAATACTAGAGAAATGAATAATGACACATTAATTACCTATTCATATTCCAATTTTTCTTTTCACAACACAAAATTGCCAAAGAAATGTCTTAACAGTGTGTGACACTAACTCTGTGACTATTTGCAAAGAATGGGTAAAAGATTGTTATACTGCCTAGCAATATAACCATTCAGAGGTCCTATGATTTTGGTTTTGCCATGTTTTTCTTGCTTTAACTGATGCTTTTTTTGTAATATGGTCTCACACCTCGCAATAATTCACTTGAAGAAAAGTGCTAGATCTGATTGCATACCATCATTAGGTCTCCTGCAGTATTGCTTAGAAGAAATCTTAGGGGGTAATGATGGAAACCAGCAGGTAGAGTTAAGAATTACATGTGTAAAATCTGTGATACTGACTGGATCAGATTCTAGCAAGTCGAGATGAAAGAATTTCCTTGATGTAGTCACAGAAAAAAACATTCAAGTATATTCCATCAAATTCCTTATCAAATTATAAGGACTATATCTAGGATATTTTTACCTCTATCTAATATGATAGTATAACATTAAGAGCCCTTCAAATGTTTCTGCTGCAAGTACCTAAATTAAAAGGTATACTAGCCAACTCTTAGAAACTCTACATTGAGCTAAGTTCTTAATTTCTAGTACTGCAAGATTCAGTCACATCTGAAGTAGCAGAGGTTTTCCCATGAAACCTAGATTGAATCTTCACCACCCACTTTTAAATTTAAATGTGTGAGGCAGATTTGCTTTACAGAAACAGAACATTAAGAAGCTCTTCAGTTTTTCAGTGAAAATGCTTCAAAAAACTGCTGTAGGTTAGTTCTGTCTCAAATGCAAAGACAGGTGCCCAAATTTACAGCCTACCCATACTTAATAAAAGGTGAAAAGTTTCCAGATCATTTGGTCATTGATGAGCTGAGGAAGTTCAATGTTAACTCTTGCAGGGACTAATACTTGTGAGGAAGGGATGCACAAGACTTTAAATGGCCTATGGTTTCATAGCCCAGTCTTCCTAAGGAAGACATAAAATACAGAGAAAAATTGTTGAGGTATGGTTATATTTTCTCTATAGAGGAGATAGGACTTACAATTTTCTTGTTTATGTGAGAATCCCTTCTGTTTCCATTGGCAAGACATTCCAGTGGCTGGTTATGAAAAATTTATATTTCATTATATTCTAATGGAAGCACATGTAACATTAGGAGACTTAAAAATAGACTTCAGGTCACTTAACTGTCTTTTAGAATTCACTATAATGAAGATTTAATTTTCCATGAGTTAGTTCAAACTGCTGAACAGCTACAGTGGATCTGTATTTCTTCTCTCTGGTGAAGACATTTAATAATATGATTTTGTGATTTAAGTGACAGTGTGTCTAAAAGGTTTCCAATTTAATTATTTATTTTAAGTTACCAACAACTCATAGCAAAATTAAGCATTCTGGAATTGCATCTTGTTTGTCTGTTATAGAAACACCATAAAATCAAGTATATATATATATATATATATATATCACTAAAAAGCTAAAGCCTCTCTTGTGATATNTGTCTGTTATAGAAACACCATAAAATCAAGTATATATATATATATATATATATATCTCAATAAAAAGCTAAAGCCTCTTGAATGATATGAATTAGCTATTGTCTCCTCATTCTGAGTTTGGTATCTTCCCTGGTAAAATAATTTTTAAATTGGATACAAATTAACTCAATTTACACTTAAAAATTAATTCAGTCTGTATATGTGCAAAGAAATAATCCTCACTTTTCCTTGATGTAGTTGCTGTCTCTCCTGATTGTTTATTCATCAAGAAGAAGGCATCATGAAGAATGAGTAACAGAGTCAATATTTTTGGAACAAAATGTTATGTTATTACTCTTCATTGATGAATTTCATGCTAATTTTAAAAGCAACCATTCAACATATCACAGAAATTTACAGAATACTTGGGGCATAATGGAGGTAGTGGACAGTGTGTGGTAGAGGGTGCTGAAGAAATGCGTTGAGCTGAAACACTGAACGTAGCTCTAGCAAGTACTACTAACAAATATAACTAAGGCAGATAAAGTATTTTCATTTAAAATTCATTCTGTCAATCACTCTCTGAAGATCACTCCTAAAATTTCAGTTCTTTAGCTGAGATTATGCAAACATGATTTCTCCATGTAGGACAAATAGAAATACTTGTAAGTTTGAGAACAAATAGTTCATCTTTTTCTTTTCCTGAAGACAAGCATCTAGTTGCATATAAAGTGATTCTTTTGATTTTAAGAATAAAATCCCTGTGGTAGCAGACTGAAAAGTTATATTTTACATACAGGTGTACCTTTGAATACTCAAGAGAACACTTTTTCCATTTCATCTAACTGCAAATTTTCAAAAATTGATGACTTCATGACAGATATTGGAGCAATAATTATACTCCTAACAAATTCAGGACACCATTTGAAGAAGAAAAGGTTAGATTGCTTACTATGCACATTCCAGTATGCATATTAATAATATTTACTAAATTATTCAGGTTTATTCACAAGCTTCAGTTGAGACTCAAATTACTCTCTCTTTCTTAGAAATCAACACTTATTACAGTAAGGTGTCATCTCATTGGAGAGCGCTTCTCCGGGTCTCTGCAAATCATAGAATATTCTGAGTTGGAGGGGATCCACCAGGATAATTGAATTCCAACTCCTGTGTTTCATTTCAGGCAATCTTCAGGTGTTACAGAAAGAAACCCCTACTCTGTGTTTTTGAATTTTTACTGATAAGAAAAAATAATGAAGCATATAATAGTGGACATGCTACATTACGTCTGCTTTTAGGCATAGGTTTATATTGCATAATCTTCTGTTTTGTGATCATGTGTCTGATTCTACACAATACTCGCCAGCTAAGATCAGCAAAGCTTCCTTCCAGGGGTTCCTGAATGTAGACTGTAAAACTCTGAACAGTCACAGAAAAACCCTGCATGATTTTGGCAAACAGGAGGGGGTTTGCAGAGGTGCATCAGGTGGCATAAGGTACGACACACTAAACACATCAGTGCTAAAGAGCTTTCTTAAGCTTTTACAAACCCCTATGTCTAACCTGGTATATCTGATTTTGCATAAAATTTTGGAAATATTACATAATAGTATACTAGTTGCTGTGGGTATCTTAACCACAGTGCCTGGTATATTAACCAGGACTTCATAAAGTTCTTTCTGGGCATTTTTTTCTGTGCTTCATTGTGCACAAAAAAAGGATAAGATACTGAAAACTTTACAAGTTACATTTCAAACATCTTGCCTTCTGCTTCTTGCCACACAAACAACATATTTAAGGAAACATGAAACAATAATACTGAAAAAAAAGTGTACTAGCAATTTGTTCCAAATAATAATTATGCATCTGAATGTAAAAACTTGGGCTGTCTTTTATAGTTGGTATGCACATAGAAAAGAAAAAAAAAAAAAAAAAACAGATTAGAAGGTTTCAAAACTACTGCTTTAGTGTCCAAATACTATTTTGGGCAGTATACAAAAACCAAGCCAAACAACTGGAAATAACAAAAGTGGGACATGGCTTGTCTTTGTTTAATTTACTGCACATATATTCAATCTTAACTTGAAAATGAGAAAGCTTGAATGGGTTCCTGTGAGCCTCTCTATCCTGCATAAGGTCAGTGAATTAAAAACATGTCCAACTTTCACATGTTTTGGCACCCTTCACTGTGAAGTTAAAGCCTCAGTCTCAGACAGGTTCCAAATCAGATAAAAGCCTCAATACTACTAATCTTTTGATCAGCTGTGAATTTTACCACTAAAACATAGGATTTGTGAGCATCTTACCTAGCCAACTCGCAGGATATGGAAGTCTGTAGTTACAGGACACAGGAGCATATTTAATTAATTTTTCAGCATTTAGACCTAAGAGAAGATCTTCAAAATTTTCATGACATGAAAGGTCATCTATAGGTATTGCCTGGCACAGAAGCACAAAGAAAACACATATTTCCATACATAGCAATAGACCCATTCCTCTCATAAATATCCCCTCTTTGTATTATGTGATGAATATGCAGCTTGGTATGAAAGTATAAAATACTGATATTCATGCCATTGATTTTAATAAACAGGGCAGTATCTTTGAGCTCATCTATGACATTCCCAAGAATGAGTTTTTCTGAGCATTGGCCAAATTATCTATAATAAGTGATTATTAAAATAAAATACCATTTTCTTTAATTGCTGCAAATTGTGGTATTGCATATATAACTACTGTGAATTACTCATTGTCCCAGCCTTATCTTGCTTCTGTGAACAATACTAATGACATCAATGGGAAGCCAGTTAACAGAGATAAAAATCTGTTTAATGGGAGCCTAATTTAAGAATTTAAGAAAGTTAAACTATTCGCTGTGATCCATACCAGGTATGCCTGTCAAAATGAAGCAGCACATTCAGCAGTCTTCGTTTCAAAGTGATTCTGTGAGAGATGAAAAACTTTCTTTGCTATTTTGGAAGGTGTCTTTTCATTCCAGTACCATTCTTTTAAGTAGGAAATAAGAACATACCTCAGTTTGTGAGGCTTTCTGACTGGCATCCTGAATGCCTTGATGCAAACTCCTTGGGGAAGTCAAGGTGACCTTTCAAGGTCGTGCACTTGGGTACAAGGCATAATCCTTAAAGAGGCCAAATTAAGATCATTTATGTAAAAACACAGCTGTCTTGATAAAGGAAGCCATATAGTTTTGTCAGACTAAAATATTCAGCAACACGCTTGAGATCTCTTATCCTGTTGCTTCAACCCCATCACCCTAGGAAAGAAAGAAAAAAAAAAACCAAATTCAAAAGAATGGAGCTCAACATCAGCAAAGTAAACAAATGCCTTTTGCATAATAATGCTGTTAAGAGAGTTGCCCATCTACATAGATGTAAACTCTTCCATTCTTGCATTGGAAACAGGTAAAAATACTCCCCTTGCTGTCCTTGCAAAAGTTAAAAGGCTTTTTCGTCTGGGAAAGAATTTTGTAATTCTTTTTTTTGTTTGTTTTCTCTAACCAGTTTAACCACTTCTTGTCTGTGAGAACACGCAAGGCTTTTGAAGGCTGATTCTCCCCAGAACTTTTCTCAAATAAATAAACTACTAAACCACCTGTTAAAATGTTTTCCTCTTCAAGACAGCATATCCGTAGGTGTTATCCAGGGTAAGGTCTGCTAAACACAGACCCAAAATAAGTATTGTTTGTTCCTACAGAAAGTCTATATGAACTGCAATGACATTCCAAACAGACAAAATCCTCATAACTGGTATTAAATGCTGCCATATAGAAATTCTCATTATCTAGAGGAGTGTTTTTGTATTCATGGTAGCATTTTTTCTCTTGCAATACACTATGGCCAATAATGAAATACCAAAATTACTGAATAGATATTTTAGATTTAGATACAAAATTACTGAATAGATATTTTAGATTTTAGATACCAAAATGTTTCTGAACATTGTCTCCTGGTTATTTTATTTCAATCACTTGAAACAAGCTTAATTCATGATGTATCCATATATACTCCACAAGTTCACATTTAAAGTACCAACTGAAAGGCTAGCTAGAATCAGAAGCTGCACTAAATTTTTGGTAACCCAGCAGCTACACATCTGGAATACTTTGATAGCACTTTTCTATATTTTTGATAACAAACAATAATTACCTCTATCAATAATGTTTTTGAATTTCTGTGTATGACATGACATAGAAACACATATTATCAGTTTTACATAAAGCATTTGATACTTAAATATGTATATATTTATGCTGGTTTCATCGACAATATTCAAAAGCATACATGGTTCAAAATCAACCAGGGTAGGGTTCCAAAAAGCAACTTTCCTTCAATTTCTTGAAGCCACAACAAACCTCATATGATCTGTATTCCAGTTGCAGTATTGTGGCAGAAATCTCCCCAAAAGAGGACTTTCTAACATGACTACATATTTATGCATAGCAATGGCAAATCAAATTTAAGAAGACCATAGGAGCAACATTAATCACAAATATGAAGAATACAAAAATTGTGCAAAACCTACAATAGTCAATATCTACACACAAAAAAAAAAAAAAAAAAAAAAAAAAAAAAAAAAAAAAAAAAAAAAAAAAAAAAAAAAAAAAAAAAAAAAAAAAAAAAAAAAAAAAAAAAAAAAAAAAAAAAAAAAAAAAAAAAAAAAAAAAAAAAAAAAAAAAAAAAAAAAAAAAAAAAAAAAAAAAAAAAAAAAAAAAAAAAAAAAAAAAAAAAAAAAAAAAAAAAAAAAAAAAAAAAAAAAAAAAAAAAAAAAAAAAAAAAAAAAAAAAAAAAAAAAAAAAAAAAAAAAAAAAAAAAAAAAAAAAAAAAAAAAAAAAAAAAAAAAAAAAAAAAAAAAAAAAAAAAAAAAAAAAAAAAAAAAAAAAAAAAAAAAAAAAAAAAAAAAAAAAAAAAAAAAAAAAAAAAAAAAAAAAAAAAAAAAAAAAAAAAAAAAAAAAAAAAAAAAAAAAAAAAAAAAAAAAAAAAAAAAAAAAAAAAAAAAAAAAAAAAAAAAAAAAAAAAAAAAAAAAAAAAAAAAAAAAAAAAAAAAAAAAAAAAAAAAAAAAAAAAAAACAAAAAAAAACACAAAAAAAAAAAAAAAAAAAAAAAAAAAAGAAAAGAAAGGAAACATAGAAATTTAAGATTAAATCTGAGAGAAATGATTACTGTAATAGATATGCAAACAAACCAAAAATTATCCAGGGGAACAATTCAGCCTGACATAGTTGCAGCAAAATAGCTAAAATTTGTCAAGATGTTTCTGAAGAACTCAATCTTCAGATACCCTCTATCTCAAACTGAATAAATTGACTGACCCAGAACATCATCTGCCTTCAATACTATTTTCCCAGTTAACGAATTTTGGAATATATATGTAATGGGAGTAGCAGTTAATGAATACAATGAATGCAATAGGAGTAAATGAATATAATTTTAGTAGATAAGCACATGAAAATAAAGCTTCCTGTCTGGAGCAACAAACCTCTAAGATTGCTTGTCATCCTCTGAAACAAGGCAAAGCCCAAACAGTGTAAGCAAAAGCACTAAAGAGATATGTCTATTACCTGCCTACAAGTGACAAATATTACAGATATGTTAAACATAATATTTTCCAGTACCATGGAAAATAGAAGTGGATGAGAAAATCATTCCTCATCTCATTTCAGGAGACCGAAGAGGATTCTAGAAATCTGCAGCAGAACAAGAGCACTATTGCTTTTTTTTTTATCTGTGACTGCTAATTTAGTGATGTTACTATCAAATAGTGTGGCTACTTGTTTCTGACAGTAAAATGCATTCATTTTCAGGTACACCTTTCAATTTCTGGTATATGAGCACAGAGTTCTTTTTTGTGCCATTAAGAGGTAAGGAAATTAATCTCAACTTTCAAAAACAAAGTAATCTGTGTTTTGAAACTTGCAACCCCCTCAGAGAAAGCAGCAAGCAAAAGACAAAGACATTTCATGTATGTACAGATCTACAGGTACTAATTAATGAAGATACTATCGGAATTTTTAAACTCCCAGAGCTTTTCAGATATAAAAAACTAATATGCAATGGTGTTTGCATATGTTAAATACTTAAGCATTTTGCTCAAGGAAGGAGATCATTAGTGATTCATGACCACTGAGATTACTGAGAGCCGCACACAAACTCTGAGGCACTCTGATCTTAATACCAAAACTACACAAATACACTTTAAGCAAATCACTAGCATGCACAGATGCATTTTAGGCAAAGCCAGTCTTTAAACATGAAAATATGGCAGATTAACAGGATTCTCAACTAATTTTGAAGCATCAGCCAAGTTATGTACAAACACAAATTAAAAAAGAACTGGGAAGAACTGCAAAGCAATTACATACTGAAATAAATTGCATAGTCCCTGTTCAGGTCGTCAAAAAATAGTAAAGGTATTGCAAAAGTCTCACAAGAATGCTGGAATTACAAAGATGACATAAAGAAGCCAGAAGCAAAAAGACTGAACACCTAGAGCATTCCAAACAGAATTATCTCAGATGCAGAAGCCTGTAGTCAGAATACAAGGAGTGATAAAATGCCCCCAAATGATAACTGAGATGTCCAAGTAGATGAACAACTGTTGTATATATGCAGACATACATCTAGCTACAAGGAGAATGAAAATTTCCAACAATTTTTTTTACAAATCTGCCAGAAAACTAGGGATGGGCTTCTCAACCAATCTACAATTCAATTACAATTTCACTTCAGAACACTGTCCGCATATGTGGACACTAGCCAAAGTATAAAATACTGCTACAGTCCACATTATAGCACAAATAATTAAATATTTCAATAAACACAAACATTATCTAATTTCAGCTGATGGAATCTGTGACAAGGCGGACCATTTTCTATTTGATATCTTGCTACAGAGCAAGTCACTATTAAACACAAATAAATTGGTTATTCGGGTGTGAGGTGATTTCATCTGGCTTTGACTCATTTCTTCTTAATCAAAATGGAGTCAGAATTGATCCATTCCTGCAAAGAGATGCAATCATAACTAAACAGTGCTTATTATGAAACATCACCTAATCAAAGTATTTTCAAATGGTTCTGAAAAATGACTGTTTTGTATACATTCTGCCTTACAAGTACACCTTATTCTACTGGCAGTGGTAATAACTCAGAGAAAAGAAGACAGACAAAGGTCAAAGCCTATTTTGGCAGGCGAGCTAATAACTGCCCAGACATTGGTTGTGTCAAGCCAGACGCAACCAGACATTTCCTAAGCATAAACCAAACACCTGTCATTAGGCTTTATAACTTCTAGTGATAAGTACTGAATTTGAGCTAGTTCCCAAAAAGAGGGGCTTGCCTTTTTCCACATATTTTGATCCATTGACTGATTTGGGCCCTTACAGTACCCTACAATGATATCTGATGTAATGGTGCCAATCACAATTGTATTGTAGCTACCCAGCGGGGGGATGCATGGTGTGACATGACCCTGGAATGTGATGCACATGTCTTGGATATTGAATAAGGATAACCATGAAACAAAGGGGAGGAGAGATGGCCATTCAGATGGACTTGGAAATACTGAACTACTTAGCCACTGAGCTATGACTGGTAATCCCAGCATGTTGGGAGTGGATATGTGGTGTTGGCCAAGACCGTGATGCCTGGCCAGAACAATCATGATTCAGTGAAACTGAGACCACTGCTAAAACCCTCCAAAATCTCTAGCTATTCCCTGAGTCTCAGAGGGCCATGCAGTTATGGGATGCATCTCCTATAAATGATCAGATGGTGTCCAGCTGGCCTTGTGAAGAACATCAGAATCTTCCATTCCAGAGGGGCGGGTTAGTCTTTCATGTTTCTTGTGCTGCCTCTAGCTCTTCCTGGCACTCACTAATGTGTTACAACACACTGCTTTGCAATGCTGGCACACACAGGATTTCCCTTCTGACAGTGAGAGAGCTGAAAGAAGTAGATTTATTTGTTCTCTCAAAGAGAAATGCCCAGAAATAGGTCTGAAATCGATTTGGAAACAGGCAATACTCTGCGTGGGAGTCTCTCTATAGAGAGAAGTAGCATCAAGCAGTATTGTTGTTTAAATTAATTTACCTGCTTTGGCTTCTATATAATAAATGCTCCAGGGAAACAGTCATGAGATGCTGTAAAAAATACCCTAAGAAAAATGGGGAAAAGGGTATCTCAGCAGCAAGCGTGCAAGGAAGTAGGTTTAATGGAAGACTAAATACAGGGTGACAATAATACAGTTTAAAAACTATCATATTAATGGGGTTGCAAACTGTAGGGAATCATGAAAGGCTAGGGGATTCCTAAGACATGGAAATTTTCCATTTTGAAGACTGTGATATAGAGAATTTATTTAGAAATCCTGGCCCTTCAGTCATTCACACACCCTTCAAGGTCAAGTATTCCCTGTGAGCCCCTCAAAACACAAACACAAGTTTGAGAAGTGTGTTTTGATTGAAACAGCTGCTTTAGAAGGATGAGTTAAAAATGTAAAGAGTCAGAAAGCTTTGCAATTTGAAAAGGAGGGGATGGACCTCTAAAGGTGGAGAAAATATGGATTAAGTACCCAATGACAGTGATAAAACATGGATTTGTCTTGCTTTCACCAGGGCTTTGTGGTCCTTACAACTAAGATACAGGTATAGTATAGATAAACAAAAGATTATGAAGACAGCAAGCTAAAGAAGATAACTATTTTTTTCCTTCAGATTCTTGTTTAACTGACAGATGTAGCCTTTTTGAAGTCAGTGCTTATGAAATGGAAGTGGTAGGAATGACTGATACTAGAGCCACAAAGTCATCTCAAACTAGTAATTCACTCATTATATACAACTTTATAAAAGGTTTTAACAAAAATTACTGCCTCAATATATTAAAGGTACTCAGCACTCCTACTTATTTGCAATAGAGTGGATGGACTGTTTCCACTGCACCCTGTCATACTGAATTGTTTAAGTTTGAAATGTCCAGTGAGATTAATGAGTTAGTTAGAAAAGTGAGAAAGGCTAAGGGAGATGCTGAAAAGAGCATGACACAAAAACCTAGCATTATACATCTCCTATTACCATCAAGTATCAGAACAGAGAGCCTAAAAAAATTCACATTACAAAAAAAGTGTAGCTTTTTTTAAAAAAGTCATTCATTTACATATTTTTATTTTTATTTTGCTTGCTCTAATAATTAACTATCCTCTTCAAAAGTGTACATTATTTTGGTGTTAGTTTTCAGAGGTGTGATGTAGAATTGGTACCCCTGGGTCAGTTCCCATGGAAGAAAGAAGGATGTGAATTTTGGCCTCCTGTCTCAATAGTGGCAGCTATTTGATACAATACTGATAGTGCCCCTACAGAGACTCTGATATAGTACTTGAAAAAGAATAACAGTTATTATCAATCCCTACAGAGTTTTCTAGACTGTGTGGCAAAGTATATACCAGGATTTACAAGAAAAAATTATTCCGAACATAATATGCCCTAAGGATATATAATTTAAGTTGAAAGAATTATCAGTTTGTAGGCCAAAGAGGAAAATATTTTAGTCACTTTGTTTCAATGAATGATGTTATGGGTTGTCTCTTTTTTGGCTACAAATTGAAATATCAAATAAATATCTCAAAAAGCACCCTAAAAATTATTCAGGCTGGTCTAGTATCTATTGGTTTGTTGGAAAAACAGATACAGAAATAAAGCATATGTCAAAACAGTACTTATACCTCTGTGTGACTGTGAAAATCAATTATTGTACGCTAAGAACCTACTGATATTTTTATTTCTTCTGCAATCATATGCAATATTAAAAATCACTTTAATTATTCTATAGATTAAAAGTTATTTCCACAACTTCACCTTATCTGCAGATCAGAAGAGCAAGTTGACACAGAGAGGCGACGCTTAGGGCAAGATGCTTCACTGTGTTTTAAGCTTCAGTATTGTCTTTTCAGTTCTAAGAAAAACAAGCAGATGCTAGCATACAAGGAAAAGCAAATTCCAAAGGAGAAATTTTCACATCAGCATAATTATGTCTCATAAAAATATATATATTTTTCTTTCTAGAATATAAGAAAATGACCAAAAATGCAAACAGTTGAAAAGATCTCTAACTAATTGAGACACTGAGATGTGGTCTGATCAACCATATTGCCCTTAATCACATGTAAATGATAATCCCCTTCAGGCCCTTGTTAGCCTATAAAACTTTTCAAACAACTTCCCTGAGAAACACCATACCAAGAGGACTTGGCTGAAAAGCCCATAGCACCGAGTGACCTTAAAATAGGAGGACATCAGCTGCTGGCCAGATTATTCCACTGGTAACAGCCCAGCACCTGTTGGGGTTTGTAATGATCCACTGGCCGTGTGCATGTTTCTATTAACCCTGCCTTTTTTCCTGCTGCCTCACAGGGATGATATCACACAATGCTCAGCAATTTTTCCTCCAGCAAGGAGGGCATTTGGTGGTCAATAAATGGTGATATAAAACAAAGGAAGATTTACTGATACTACCAGATCAATTATTTTGCTGACCTTCAGGGTTTCCTTCAGGTGATGTGTATTTCCTTATCAAAAGTATAAAAAATACCAGTAGCATAAACTGTAGAAGTGACAACCACATGGAATATAAATGGAATCTGTATTTTAAAAGGAAATATTGTGTAACCTAAAAACTATTGTTGCTGTACATCACGTATCTAATTATGAGGACTGATAATCACTGTTAATGCTTAAAGTTTCTCATGTAAGACCAGGCACTCTTACCACAAATTTTTAAATTTAAACTATTATTTAAAGTAGTGTTTGCTGTCATCCTATCAGCCAGTAACCACAGCAGTGCACTTCAGTGTTTAAATACAATTGTCCAGTGCAAGGGAGTTTTGGTCAACATCCCAGGCAACCTCCAGAGACATGTCAGATGCCTTCCAGGTTAAAAGGGACAAGACAGTAGAATCTGTATGTTACATAAGGTTTGCTCAGTGACACAGCAATTGAAAAAGGATTAAAAGTGTATCTCTACCATGTGATAGAGCCCTTTCAGTGCCAGTGTAAACCTGATCTAAATCATCCACATAACCTAGAGTCAGGCAGAGCTAAGGTCCTGAAATAATCTGGTAGTGGTAAACTGTGTTCCAGAATCTGGACATTTGTGAGAAAGCAGAAGTATCTCTGTGCTATGCTCCACTGTGCTGAAGAGATACACTCCTAAATCTGACAAGCCCTCAGAATTAAATTGTCTTACTGCTATTCTTAATTTTCAATGTGGATGAAATTCAACTGCTTACAAAAGTCAAAGTCACATTCATCTTTAGAATTATCTATTTGAGGTCTATGTCCCCAAGATTATTTTCCCTTAATTTGCAAGGCAAAATGCTCTTTGTTAGCAAAAGAATCTCTGAATCCCACACTACAAATTCAGAAATAAGTTTTGCAGCTATTCCTTCAATTGAATAGATTAAACCTCAGTTAGATAAACCTGAAGATGACAGTGATAAGTAAATTGCTCATGTGAAGACAGTGAATTTAGAAAGCCCTTCTGTTAAATGAGAGTACATGTAAGTACATCCATTTATCATAATTACTAACTTCTACTAGGGGAAAAGATGTTCTCTGAAGTTGAGGAAGCTGTGCTGTTTAAACTTTTTTGGGCAGAAGTATTTGAAATACAGATGTATCAAAAATTCTGGAAGCTAATGCTAACAGCAGCGAGAAAACTTTGCCTTCAAACTGAAAGCAAAATTGTTAAGTGAACCTATCCTTAAGTTATGGTAAACTGTTTTATACTGTGGAGGGGATGAAGTCATACACTGTCCTTGTATGCAGCTGCCATTAATAAAACAAAATACATTTTCTGCAAGCCAACCATCACACACCATACATCACACATCAATAAAATTTCTGCTTCATCTTCAGATGGAGTATAAATCTTGTTCCAATAAAAGAGAGGATCATGGCAAGATGGGGAAAAGTCTGTGCCTAAAACAATGGATGGCAACTTCTTCCCTATGAAGAGACTAAAAAAACAACAATAAAAGCTGTGAATTAAATAATTGATTATTACATGCAGCTGGGTTATTTGAAAAGCAGAGAAAGTCCAAGATGACTTAGGTGCAAACCATGTCATGGGTGTAGATACTAAAGATAATCCATTTCTTCTCTGAGCACCAACTGACATGGTGCTCATGTGACACTGATTTTTATCATAATTATGGACATCAATATAACATAGGGAAGAGTGAGATATGACTCCTACATTTAATACATATCAGATCTTCCTTCCTTCACACTCTCATAGTGTTGAGATGCTGCTGTGAACTCCAGCTAACGTAAATATTTAAATAGAAAGGCACTTCCTTTTTCACTCCTGATGTACAAAACCCAATTGCCTCTATACAGGATGATGTACCACCGATGTGATCTCTTTTGTTTGAGATCCTAAAAATGAAATTCTGGGTTAAAACTCAGTCTGTATTAATAAATTAACATGCTAAGCTCTGACATGGTATTATTCCTAACAAAGACCATTAATTATGAAAAGCTGAGCTTACTAAATATAATCAAAACATTTATTTGTAAAACTATTTAAAGGAAATAAGAAGCTAAAAAAGCAAGGCGAAACTTATTTACACATTTCCAGAGAGACTACTCATTAAAATACTGCCTTGCTGCTTAAATGTTACTCTTACTCTGATGAGTGTTTAGGAGAAACCCCACATCTAAAACCCCCTGTGCTTCTTAATTCTTTCCACATAAAAAGTTATTTTATAATGTATAAGTTCAAGTACTTTGAGAAAAGAGATTATGTTCAGCTTGCTTTTACATTAGCATGGGTATAGATGTTAAAGCAATTAGCAAGAAGGCACTGAGACTTCCTGGGTAACACAAAGGTTTATTGTTTCAGAGATCAAGATTCTGTTCTTTTCTCTTTCCCTGACTTCTTTTGAAATGCTGAAACTCAGTTATTAACCTTTCAAACTTTCCACAAAGCTTCATTTCTTGAACAATTACTTGCTCATTATGTGTAAAGCAAATACGTAACAATTAAACAGAGTTTTTCTCCTCAGGACTCCTCCACCTTTAAGTTCAAATTCTGATTCTGTTAATTTAAAGTGGGGTTTCTTTTGGAAATAACTTTAGTGGCACACAACTGGTGGATTTTCTCATGTTATTCTCTTCAGCCTTCAGAATACGTGAGGGTCCTTTTGAAACCAACATTTTACCAATGTGTGACATTTATCTGGGTGGTTAGAAACCCATGTTTTGGAGCTGTAAGATCAAGNTTCTCCTCAGGACTCCTCCACCTTTAAGTTCAAATTCTGATTCTGTTAATTTAAAGTGGGGTTTCTTTTGGAAATAACTTTAGTGGCACACAACTGGTGGATTTTCTCATGTTATTCTCTTCAGCCTTCAGAATACGTGAGGGTCCTTTTGAAACCAACATTTTACCAATGTGTGACATTTATCTGGGTGGTTAGAAACCCATGTTTTGGAGCTGTAAGATCAAGGACTAGTCCTTGTCCTAGAATTTGTGTGACTTATCATTGCAGAGACATTACTTTGCTCTACACCAATTTCTACTCCATGCTAATTAGAGTTTAAATCCTATTATAAAGAGAATAAGATAAATCCTACCGTAAATTTGAGTTTAATCTTGCCTTAAGACATCAATTTGACTATTCAACCCTCAAAAGTTGGTGAAATTTTCAGAAAAGCTCAAGAAAAAGATAATTTTTAAGGACAAGAACAGTAGTATTTGAAAGAATTTAAAAACTTGTGGGAACAGTTCAAGATCCAACTTTTTTATCAGTTAGGGAATGAGAAGGGGGGAAAAATGGACCTAGTACATGTTCATTGTTCATTACATGTTCAAGGTAATTTTCTTTATCTTCTTTCCCTACTAATACATCCTTTGAATCATTTTGTACTATTTTCCAGGTGTGGTATTATTTAACATGAAACCTATAATTGCTGGAAAAATTTGGACTTGTTGCTCAAAATCAAAAATGTTTTTCAAGAATACTGTTTTCTTCCTTGCAGGAAATCCTGTAATTCAAAGGTAAATAAGCCCTAAGTATAATTACATTACAGTATTTTCAGATTTAAATTTACTTTAAAAATCAGATTTAATTGAAAGCAAAAAATATTCTGACTCAGAAAAAATAAGCGTATTGTTTTTTATTAATTGATCCATACTGTGAAAAAAAAAATACACTGTATCCCAAACTACAACTTTAGGATTTGATATCTCTTTTTTTTCAAAGCAAGTATGCTTCATACAATGGGAGACAGATGTTTCCATGTTTTTGTATAATTTAGATTACCAATTTAGATCTCAGTTTATTATTCAGACGTTTGATGTTGTAACTGTGCTATATTTAGCTATTGATCATTAGAAGAAAGGAAACAATGTAGTGTATTTTAATGACTACGTTGTTAACAACTTGACTTAACAAATAGTTTTTAACAAACAGGTTTGAAGATGTTAATGTATTTATGACTCTTTATGTGACTACACTGAGACAGCTAAAGTAATTAGAAATACATTCTGTTATCCACAGTATAAACCATGGATTTAAAAATTGAAAGGAAGATGGGTTAATACAAGATAGAAAAAGAAATATCCCATAAAACTTTTACAGTGGAACAGAAGGGGGTTCGGTTTCCTGCTATCTCCAAAATTTTGTTGATTATACTTTTTATTCTATTTTTACTAGGAATCTGTCAAACAATCAAAGTAATCTATTTTCTAATAATGCAGCCTACAATTAAAGCTCCAAGACTTCAGTTGATGGAACACAGAGGAACTATAGTTTGTGATTAATCTTGGTGGTCATGGGAAATACTTTTCAGAGAAGGGAAGAACTGATACTCTTCAAGACTCTTTTTCCATATTCAGTAATTAATCTCCCAAAGATATCCCACTCTTATCTTCCAACACTCTTCCTAAGGTTCTTTTCTGCAAGAGGACTGGGGAACATATTCAGGATCCCTGCTCAAATTCCCCACTGGGCCCAGCCTCAGATTCTCCATAATAAATAAGCCAACCTTTCCAAAAAGGTTTTCAGGAGTTCATTACGTAAGTTATCATCTATCTCACATTACTCTAACCTCGTGATACAAATGTCAGCATGCTAATGAATAGGTCATGTCCAACCTTCTCCTTCATCCTATGGCTGGGCAAGAAGGGACTTACACAATCATTCACTGTAAATGTTTCTGCTACAGCTGAAGCAACCAGAAGACTAACGTGTCTATTTATAGTATTTCTAATTATGTGTGTATTAAATAGTAGTTGCACTCAATATGTGTTTTAGAATAACTTCCTTTTCCACTGACAGTTTTTTTTCCAAGCTGACTCCAATTATCTCAAGAAGCCAGGCTCGACATACTGGCACAGCACTCACACATATGCTTAGGACAGTCTCGAAATAGTAATGTCACTCTGCCTAGAGACTGGCAGCTTTGGAAGAGATGTTCAGATACCACTTCAGGTGACCTAGAGAAGTCACGAACTCATGCAATGGAAATCCAGCATGATTGTCTTTCTGTTCCTCTTCTTGCCTAGTTATCCCACTGTAGGAAATCTAAAGTGCTTTGCTCATTGTTACTACTTTTGTTAGCAGTCCTTCAATCTTACAAAATAAAAAGACATTCACTTATATGGTTACATTGAGACTGTCACAAAATTCTGTGGTATTCTGTGGATCAGTTTTTGATAGTTTAAGCATCATCTTACAGACTAATATGAAAGATTTTTTGTCATAAGCATTAAAATCGAGACTGAGTTTTGATATGAGAGCAAGGAAATATGGGAACAAAAGCTGTTTCAAAATCATGGTAGGAGGAGATTAAGAACAAAAATCTCCCTTGCAGAGACAATATTTAAAAGGCCCAATGTACCACTTTTAATTTAAATTTATTATCAGAAATTACACAGCCAGAATAAACTAGTAATTGCACAAAGTGTGCCAATTTTTTTCATATTCCATAACTATTATTATCCATTTATTTAAACTGAGTTATAAAATACCCCTGATTGACAACTGAAGATTTAATCCTCTGAATGCAATATTTCTTCATACATATTTTGAAAATCTTTCAGTACCAGTAGTGGTACTGTTTTTGCCATTTGACCTCTTCCAGAAAGAAGTAACAGGAAGATAATTTTGCTCGGAAAACTGAGGATGTAAAGGGAAGAAAGCAAAGAAGGAAGATGTAACCTTCCACTCGTAGTCAGCACTAGCAAAAATAATTTAGTTCATATTTAACTGCTTGGTAGCTGTAGTTTTAAACTTGTTTGAAAACAGCATTCCCTTCATAGCACTGAAGTGGAAAAAATATGCATTTACATTTTGAACCCTAAGGAAAAGTCTCAGTGTTTTCCTAAGGAAACACTTTTTGATGGCATCATTCTTCATGTTGTTCACCTATTTCAGATAGACTTGCTCCCACTGTGCAAAAGACTGGTCAGCATCTGGTAAAGTTATTTTCCTATTTTTGTGGAAACAGGCCAAGATGTGCAGCAACAGCTAGTGACTCTGTAATAAGAAATAACTCTTTCCTGGAAAGTTAGAAGTTTAAAAATTTTTAATAAATATCTAAAAAGCAGTATTACAATGTAGAAAATGGAATTCATTGCATTATCCCCTTAAAGGAAAAGATTATAAGTGTGTGTATATGAGGAAATATTATTATGTAGCATATTATTATTTAGTAGATAGAAAGTCACACTATGTACTTAGTCTTGTTCTGCCAGGCCACATGGCTACATCTACGCTGCTCCACAAGTAAAGCTCTGGGTCCACGATCATTTACAGGACTGCCTTGCAGATTTGTTTAGCATGAACAGCTGAGAAAACTTGGTGTTATTTCAGGGATTTCATCCAAAGGAGGGAAATCAGGTTTATGCCATCCCTTCATGAGGATCTTGGCTCCCAGTTCTAGGTGTGGATGGGGCTGTGCCATGCTGCTCCTCGCTGCCTCTCTGGATTTCCCAGGGACACCACGTTGTTGTAGGGTCTCTCCTACGAGGCACCTGCTGTGGGAGGCACACAGAGCCCCTGGCCAGCCTGAAGCAAGGCTGCTTGTGGGGCTGCACCCATCCCTGCAGCTGAGCAGGGCCAGTGCAGCAACGCTTGCTGGCCACTGTCACAGCAGCGTGGATGTGGGTTAGATCAGCATGAAATGTAGAGAGGATACCAAGTAAATATGAGGAGAACATGAGCAGGGAATGTGGGAAAACCTTTTTACTTCTCCATCATTATTGCCCACCAAAAACTAACAGGAGACAGAGGAACAGAAATCAGATCTCCCATATCTCTGCTCCATGCTAGATGTCCCCCCTGTTTCCCTCTCTTGTTTTTTTTCATCTCATTGAGGGCAGACTTGTTGATTTAGAAATATCTTTAGGACTACTGCAGATAAGCTGAAGCTAACAGACTACACTCAAGTATTTTGCTTGAACTCTAGACCTTACTCTGGCACATCTTCCTTTTATTGTATTACTGTCTCTCCTCTTACCATAAAAAGAATGAAAATGTACACTAACCATTTTAATTAGTTTACAGGGTGCATGATGACTTTGACAACTGATGTATGTTTGATAACTACATGGCACTCATTTATTAATGTTTTGGTCAACATTTCTCCACATTTCATTCCAGGAAATCCTTCTATTCAATCCCAGTCTCCAGAGGTGGATGAGCTGGGTGTGGGTACAGATTGCTGATATTACCAAGATTTTGCTTATGCTGCAAACTGATGATCTGGGAGAAAACTCTTCTAAGAATACTAAAAATACCACTTATCTTGTGCTTTTTTCCTTCTTGGTATTCTTGTTTCCCTCTCCACTTGGGTCATTTCCCCCTATCCCCTCTCTACATAAAAACATAAATGAGCAAACCCCACTACCTCCACCTGGAACATTATCTCATCTCATATCTCATATCATCTCATATCTCATCTCATTTATCCTTCCTTCTGCCTTCAACAATCCAGCATTTTACTCCTGGAATATTATGGGGATTTTTGATGGTTTTTTTTTTTCACCTATTTACACTCACGGTTCTAGCCAGGAACAGAAAACACGTTCAGAAAGAACAAAACAAACTAGGAAGCTTTAATTTTCCCATAGGTTATGGCATATTTTTTTACAAAGAATTCTCATTTCTCTCCCACTTCAGGAAATCACTGATTTACATATGCTCACCATGGGACTGGTGGGAGCACAGGGAGCTGTACTTCCATTTACAAAGCAGACTCTTTTTTGAACTCTACTGAGTAAGCAGTGTTCTGCTGACATGGCAAAACAAACAACCTAACCTTCTGCCATACTCTGCACTGGCTAAAAGTCTCTTCCAAGGCTCATATCTGTATAACTCTTAGAGCTAGTTTTAAAATATTGGAGGGGGAGGAAATGGTAGGTTTTTGTGGGTGGAGGTGGGTGGGGAGAGTGATAAAAATTTTTGTAATTCATAAATGTTAAAAGTCCTTTGTGCTGCTGGAGAGTTGCCAGATATTAAATCTTTATTCCTGCTGAAAATTTCATGTAGTGCTGTCTTGAGAGCAATTAAGAACAATAAGAATCATGCTTAACTGAGGGCAAAGAAAATTTTCTGCAAAGACCAATATTTGCAAGCACCATTTTTATTGACAAACTTTGAATAAAGGAATGGCAACCTGAAAGTTTAGTAAAAAGAAATCATGAATCATATAGTGATTAATACAGATTGTCCATGCATATGGCCTACCTGTTGCATCTTCCTTCTGCACCACAACTGAGACACTTTGCTAAAAGAGATTATGCTGTGCCCTTTAAAGAGGACATCAAAGGCAGCACTGCTGAGTTTAGAGCTAAAAGCCTACAAAGGATTGCCAGATAAGCAGCAATATATTATCTGGTTTTGAGCACCTGGAGTCACATGAGAAAACTTAAAGAGAATTTTAAAGAGTAGTTTGGTTAGATATCTGGTTATGATTTCATATGGCTCCAACCTGCTGGGAATTCCCCCTCTAAAGGCCTCACATTCCTATAGTATTGCAACAAATGAAGCCATCTTAAAATCACTAAAAGTACTGTCCAGCAGTACACTCATGATATGTTGATAAAGCAGTTTAAGGTACAGCATGTGTATTCTATCTAATAAATTTGAGCTGATGAAGTAAAATCCATACAATCCAGTGTGAAGAAGTTCTGCAGGAGCATACAATGACTTAACATGTGTGCACATGCCAGCAGATCTGAGGATTTTTTTAAGTCCTTGCAGTAATCCATCATAAATGGAAGAAACAGACATGTAGCAGAACAGACTGAAGAAAAAAGAAAGCAAAGCAGTGAGTAAAAATGGCTTTGTGGGTCACATGAAACAAACAACTTAGGTCCCTAGCATGGACCTAGGATTTAGGTGGTGATTATATATTTAAACCTGATTCTCAAACCCAGGCACGCTCCACTCTTCATACTTTCCCTTAGAATCCTCTGCATTCTTCTCAGGATGATGAGAATTTTCCAAGTCACAATGAACTAGATAATTTGATTTCTAGATCAATTTCAGGATCCAGAAGACATCTATTTCTGCTAAAATGTGTGAGGTGACCAGTCTGGCTGGTATTCCCAAAGCATTCATGAAACTCTCCTGGAGCACTGGGGTCTCTACAAATGTGGTAGCAAAGCTGCATTCTGCTCAGAGAGGGGACCTGCAGAGGAGCTCCTGCCTGTACCATCTCTCCACATCATACCCTAAAGGTCAGAGGACTTACATGTGGCCTTCTATTCAGGGCCATGCTAACTACCACCTGAGACCAATGCTGTATTTTGCTAAATAATTGTTCCATGTGAAACACAAGAGTGGTACTCAGAACAAATCCTAGAGACTATGAGGTTTTGCTCCTAGAGAAACACAAGTAGTAAACTACAAAAGATTCCTGATTCCTTATAGATTTTCTTCCTGATCAATGATTCCTGAATTTTTTCTTGCACACTTTCAATAAATGCAGTGAGAAATATTCTGCTTTACTTTTCTTTAGTCTCTGAATCAAATTTTATTACAGGTAGTGAAACTAATTGGTATAAAAGCCTTTAAGCAGAGCAAACCATTGACCAAAGCCTTGTTCTTCCTGTACAAATGCTCTGAGCAGCAACCTGTAGTACAAAAGATGGGCATCACCAGCTGTGTTTCTGGCCATATCTTAAAAAATACCCAAGTCCTGCTCACATGTTTTTTTAATGCAAGAGTTTGGAGTTGCCCTCTGGGAACTGCACCCCCACAGAATAAGGAGATCCTTCTGAAAGCCCAGAGCAGATTATGTCTGGGCTTCAGAAAGGGGAAGCATTCAAAAAGCTCAACTCAGCAGTTCTTTTTCTAGCATTCCAACTTCGCTAGTTTCAGGCAGCTGCCTCTTGATTTTAGGCAATCACACTCTTGAACTGATGCAGGTTTTGAATTTTGTTTTGGTGCACTCCATTGCCAGAAACACCACAGAGGGAGTCATCATGCCAATTCAGTGCTCTGAATTCACCAAGAGAAGTGGACTGAAAACTTACAAAGTAACAGACAGATCTAACTTTGGCCAGCACAGATTCTGAATTCACCTGAGAAGCAGCTTTAAAGTATGGGAGGGCCCACCTCCAGATGGTGAAGAGCCTTCATCTTCTCTAGATTCCCTAGTCATTTCCTGTAATCACTGAATTGAATTACAGTCAAGTCAAAGAAGTTTTATCATGGAGGCGAACAAAAGTAATTGTAAAGTATAGCAAACTTATGCTGTCTGAATTTTGATAAAGAACATTATGTTTCACCCAAATTTAAAAATCTTTCCAGTATTAACTGTAAAAGAAATTTTTCCAATCTTGTAAAACTATTGAAAAAGAAAATTAAGTATCTGACCATGTATATATGATTTATGGTTTTTTTAAGAAAAGATCTTGAGTAGAGTTTCTAAAATGTCTCAACTTAGCAGTAGCAGCAGAAATTTGCTCCTGTTACTGATTTATTCACAGGAAATGGCTTTAAAGCATAGCAACACACCACAGATAGGATAATTAGGTGCTGTATTTTGGGCTCTCACAGTAGGTTTTCCTCTAATATACCAAAAGAAGGATATTTTTTTTAAAAAAATTTAGAAACCTTCTACATCTCTTTACATCCGGAATAATAAACTGTCTTGCTACCTTTGCTCAATCTGTAGCTCCCCAGTATCTGCAGGAAACCCACAAGAAAAACCTCACTTACGCACATATTCACCACAGCAAAATCGTGTGGTTGGCAAGGTGAAAATAACAACTGAAGCCTGATGCAGCTGGAATATATTTGAAATATAAAAAGACAAAACACTCCTCGGCATTATTTTTTCTAGAAAAAGTTATATTTTCTTGCATTTTATTATAAATATATAATCTATACACACAAACATACCATTAAAAGAAACAGCTATAAAAAGCCCCAGAATGTTACAATTATTTTAGTGCGAATTTTAAAAATCATTGCAATGTAAAATGTATATGCTCTAGAAGAACTCAAATGTAATTTAGTCATTCTGTGGTACTATAATCCTTTGTGTCAAGAGAAGCCTTGTGTGCTTGTTCAAACTTGTCTACTCTCAAACTGCCTGAAATTGATTCTGGGTTTAAAATCTATGTGCATCAATTTATATCTGTAACTGCACATTTTATAAAAAACATGGCTAGACAGCTATAATGAAAATCAATTACATCCTATTTTAATTTAATACATAACTTATTAGGGGATATCTTTAGACAAATATTTTTAGTCATACAAGATAGTTTTACACTATGTTTAGTTTGTTGAATGTCATGGTACAATACTTCTGTCTTTACAACATAAAATACTTCTGTCAGAGCTTCATATCCAACATATGTACAAAAAGCACTTGTTTTACTTCAGAAACATAAACTTGAGGCATATTAGTTCTTAATTCTGAACAAAAGAGTAGGGAGGGGTGAACCACTGCTGTCCAAACAAAAGCCAAATAGGAATGTTTTTGGGGGTTTGAAAAGGTTACACTAAATTTGCTTGTTTGTTTTCTTTCAGTTTTATGCACTATGGCACTTCCTAGATTCAGGCAGAAGCTCAAATACAGTGCTAAGAGAAGAGCTCTTCCTCTGCTACTGTATTTCTGCTCTGATGAGAAACAGGAAATACCAGCAGTCTCATGAGAGTTCCTGTTCTCTGCAGATCCCCAGCTCAAATGGGGATTATTACACAAACCCAGCTGAGCCTGAAAACTTCTTGAAATTGTGGGACACAAAAAATCCTAGCAGAATTCAGTAGCTTTATCATTTGAAGACAATCATAAATACATAGTGAAACAATACTATTTATCTGACGTGGCTACAACAAGCCTTAACTATTAACATTGAATGGAAATATTTCCAGGTCTATATATAGATATTGAAAATATGCTTTAACAAATAAATAAAAATAAACATTTAAAACAGGGGTTCATGTCTTTACTTTGCAATAGCTTCAAGAGACTAGATTTTTCAGACTTGTCTTTTCGTACCTTTTCTGATAAGCAGAATTCTTCAAATTTTACCATTAAGTATACAAAACCCTGGCCTCTGTGAACTCCAGTTTTCAAATCCTTGATTAAAAGTTTCAAAACTCAAAAGGTATTCAGCTTCAATTAACAACAAGAGAATTCATGAGCAGAGTGGCCACGCTGGTGCCAAAAGTAATGCTGGCAACAGCCAACAGAAGTTGCTTAGAGTATAAAAAAGACAAACAGAGTGATCCTTTCTCTAGAAAGGATTTTGGCAATCTAGTAAGGGACCTTCTGAGACAGAAGGCGTATTTGGGTCATTATGTTTACTGGCAATATAAATCTTAAATTTCATTTTGAAAACAATCATATTTTTGGCCTCAGAATCTTGTGGCGATGAATCCAACAACTTAACTATGCATTGTGTGAAAGAGTGCTTCCTTTGTTTTGCTTTCAGAGTTCCTGTGTTACAAAGTGCATAATGATTCCTTATGCCCCTTCTCCATGATTTTATTATGCTTTTTCCTCTCAACTCACCTCTGGTCTTTTTCCACACTAGAAGGATCTCTCCTAACCTATTAACTCCCTGTGTTCCATACTCCTTACCATGCTTCATACCCCTTACTTTTGTACTTTATATCCTAATATCCACTTTCTGAAATGTGGTAACTGTGACTGCGAGTAATGTTCAAGATGTGAGCCTATCCTGGATTTATTTAGTGGTGTAATGACTCTGTTTATTTTGTTCTCCGCTGCTTTCCTCATTCTTTTCTTGGCTTTGGCTACTAATATGTGAGCTGATGTTTTCAGAGGCCTGCCCAAGGAGTCCAAGATATCTTTCCTTCAAAGTATGCTCATTTACAATTGATTGCTTTGCAAACATAATTGAGGTTTCCCCCCACCCTCGTACGTTACAGATATTAAGACTCACGAGTAATCTTTTTACCCACTGCTAAGGATCACAAAGTCCTCTGGCAACTAGACCTAGTTCTGGCCATCCTGAATGATATTTGATTATTGGAAAATTTCTTCATATCCTTGTTCCTCCGCTTTTTTGGGTCTCCTTATGAATAGCTGGACAGTTTTCCAGAACATACTCTTGTGAGACTCCAGTGGAAATCTCTCAACACCATGAAAACTTACTCATGTTTTGACCACTATGCTTGAAAGGATCTATTTTTCAGAACTTTTGCCTTTTCACAAACCATTGTGAAGGACTTTGTGAACACTTATTTTTAAATACAAGTATGCTTGACTCATTAGACCACCACCATTCACCTGCTATTGACTCTCTCTAAGGAGCTCAGTACATGAGCAGGAGTGGCTTCCCTCTACAAAAGGGTTTTGGTGTTGGGTATTAGTTCTATTCATTATTATGATTTATAAAGATTTGGCTGGTAATGCTGGTAATGAAGATAGAGTCTGTAAGTTTCCAGAGCACTCAAGGACTTCTAAAGTGTGCTGTCATATTTTCCTCCTTAACCTCCTCAGACAGGGTAACTGCTACAAGTAGCATGTTACACACAGTTCTTATTTCACTGTCTTAATACCTGAGCTCTTTTAAAACTCCAGGGTGGCTCTGGTAAGCTGGTTACTCTTACCAATAATTTTAAAAAATAATTAATTTCTTTTAAATACAGGGATATTTTTAATTTCTTTTAAATACAAAGATCATTTCTTTTAAATACAGGGATAGACTGGCATTAAAAATAGCCAAAAAA
This sequence comes from Urocynchramus pylzowi, assembly GCA_013397555.1. Lineage (NCBI taxonomy): Eukaryota > Metazoa > Chordata > Aves > Passeriformes > Fringillidae > Urocynchramus > Urocynchramus pylzowi. The sequence continues at coordinate 2,938,014 of VZRH01001001.1, read as the reverse complement.
AACCTGCAAAAACCTAGCCAACAAAACAACCCTACAGGTTTCCTACCTATGTAATCCTATAGATAACTTTGCTACTCTCTTACAGAGCTGCATGTTCCCATGGCTTCTTGATGGCAACCATGCTAGAGGCTGGATTTGGTATGGATAACTTAGTAAAACCATTTTCTATGACTGTAAAATATGAAGATGAAAACTCTCACAAAAGCAGCTAGACTAGGTCTTCAGAGAATTATGTATCTTTGAAAAAATAAAAAACCTAAGCTGGCTTAGTCACTGACAAAAGAAGCTAACACAGTCTGTGGAGAGCTTCAGTGAAGCAGCAAGTACAGGCAAAACTTTTATCCTCATCCCACTGAAAGAACCACTCAAGATGGACAGCACTACCAGATCAATACATTTTTAAAGGAAGCTCCTAAAATTCTTAAGAGCTTTGTAATTGTGACAGATGTTAAAATACTTTGATACAGAGATTTTCAGTCCTAAAGAGGTTTTGGGGGAAGAACACAGAACATAGGAACCTACTTACCAAATCAGAAGAAGTGGTCAGAGTAGAAGCTGTGATTACTATTCTATTTGTAGTAGCACTCAGCTGATCTGCTGCAGAGTCAAAATAAAAGATTATAGAAAAGTGAAAAACTTGATTCTCTTCTTAACTTTCTAAATCTCATTCAGAAAGTTTTTTGTATTCTTAGTTTATACTGTCATGAATCCTTATTAATTCTAGACTATTCTGCTTTGTGGAAATCCATTCTACATAGTAAATTTCAAATCTGTTACTATTTTTAATTTTATTTTAAATGGACTACCTTAAAATGCCATTAGTATACCCTGGGGTTTATATTCTGAGAGAAGATATACAAATATGTAACTATCTCACTTACCACTTTTATCTCAAATGTCTTAAATCTAATGAGTTTCCATGCTAAATTTCAATCAATCATTATTTAATGATTTTAGTTTCACTGCATTTATTTTTTTAGCTTGGTTTTTAGAACAAGACATATTAATGCAACATGTTTTATGACAATTTGTATTCCCCAGAAATACTAATGAGTACAAGTTAGCATAGATTACAAAAAAGCTTCTGAGCATTTCTGTCTCAGGGTTTTAAAAGTCCACTGCTTCAGATATTTTTGACCAGATTTAGAAAAACATAGAATCTGGATGATTTCTTCCAAATTAGACTTTGGAAATGTTTCTCTAAGCTTCTACACAGCACCTTTCTCTATTCTGTACTCTCCTACTGGTCCATTTCCTTCATTTTTCTCCTGTTCATGTTCATATTTGGCATTGTTTTCACTCCAGAAGCACGCAGAATTTTACAATGTAACTTTTTTCTGTCACTTTATACAAGTCCTGCACAAAAATACAACTCTGAAGACCTTTTTATAACACTGTTACAGATTGTCATTTTAACAGCATCATTTGTCATCTGAATAATGTCCCTGGCGCAAGAGGCATCCCAGCCTGTAACAAATCCTGTCAGGCAGTGCTGATAAGGTCCTTTCAGCTGCAGACTGTTCAGACTGTATTAGACACAGTCACATTAGGCCAGCATACTATCAATATTCCCCTGATCCCTGCAGGCTGTAGAACTGCAGTCTGGCTTCCCCCTGCCTGCTCTAGAATATTTCCTGTACTTAGATTTTCTGCATGTCCCCCAGGCCAGGCTTCCAGGCAAGGGCTGACAGGATACATGTCCTCTGGCAGCCTCTGGGGAATCTGCTGTTAGGATTCATCCTGCAAGAACATGGGAGGCCGAGCCATTATGTGCATGTGCTTCCTTGCTCTAGATGGTTTTTAGATTGATATTGGGCATTTTTTCAGGTGAGATCATAGGACTCTTGGGAGACAAGAAATCCAGTCCAAACCCATCCCTAACACTGCCAAGAGTTTCTCCTCCGTATCATGGGATCTGCCTTCCATGCAGCATACTTTCCTCTTTCCTGGCTGACTCCACAGAGTCCCTATTATAATAAAAATATTATCTCTGTTTTTCTGCCTTTCCTAAGCTTCCTGCCCGAGAGCTCCCCTGGATAAGTCAACACAGGGTGTGACAGGTTTCTACAATTATGGCCCTGAGCACAGCACCCTCTGCAGCCCATCCACCTACTCACACAGCTGCTTGCAGGTGGCCTCTTGGCTCGGCCAGCTCACACAGGGAGTAGCTGGCATCCTGCTGGACCTCTGCTGACTCGAGTATTGCATTTGGAGGTGTGCTCTCCTTAATGACCAAACATGCTGTGCTGAGGGCAGCTGTCAAAAGACGGCCTAAATAAAAGTTTTTAGCTGCCCTTCCACCCATCCACCGGAGCTTGGCAGCAGTTCAGTTTTTAAGCCTCTGCATTAGACCATCGTTTCTTTGTCTTCCTTTCTGGGGGATTTCCACATTCAAACCACTGTCCCCCGCAGAGCTTCTGGAGAAGACTCCAGAAGGAGTGGCTTTATGAAGGATGTGGCTACCTCATTGTTGTAAGTCAGGACAATTCAAGCTTTTTCATCACTGTAGACAAAGCTGAACATAGAGGAGGCAGGGTAACTGCCCTCAGTTCCATACCCCATCCTGTCACCACTGTTAGTCCACTGCAACACAACCTCTCCTTTAGCTGGAAGACCTGGAGATGGGGACCACGCGCAGCTCACCTGCTGAGCACCCACACTGCAGGGCTACCAGCACCCATTGATACAGATTGTGCTTGGGCTGCTTGGTGAGAACCTTGTCTAGAACTGCTCTGCTGCTGTTATTGCCACATTGAAGTAACATGGTCACAGAGTTGAACTGCAACAACTGCAGCTCAAGATGACACTCCCTCTCAGTCCTTTCTTTAAGGACGGGATTTGGCCACTTCTCTTAGTCTGCCTCTGCAGACACCAGATCTAGTCTGACCCTGCTTATATCCAGCCATGCTTATATCCAGTTTCAATGTCCTCCCATCTGCATCTGAGGGACTGAAGCTTGATGATCCTGCACTGTGTCTGTCTGGCAAAGGAGCCTGACAGCATCCAGCTGAGTCCACACACATGAAAACATTCTTGATTCACAAGAAGCAGCCCATCCACCTCTCACACCCACCATTCCCCCTAAATGGCAAGAGCACTTCTTAGAACAGATAAAATGTAAAATCCAGAGCTAAAAACAACAACACAGTGAGGATAATGTTATTATTTTATTCAATTACTATACTGTTTATTACAAATACCACAATGGTACTATATTGTGTATTACAAATACCACAATGAACTGAGCAGTGGGAAAAATAGTGCTTAAATAGAAAAAAGTAGGTTTTGGAATTTAAATACATAATCTGTAGACCTGAATTTTAGCCCCTGCAACCCTTTCTCAAAGCTGATCAGAGCTAATGACAGTGGCTTCAAGTTTTAGTCTTTTTTTTTTTTTTTTTTTTTTTTTTTTTTTGGGATCTTTTTAAAATTGATAATAAACCCATAAAAGTTGGATGGGAAAGAAAAAAAAATATCAGTCTTCACTTTTGCCTCTAAAGATACCTATTTATCATCATCTTCAGTATTACGTTGTGATCAAGGGACAATAATGACAGAAGAGAAAAAAATGCAGGCACTATTATCTGTAATTTATTTAATGGATACAAGTCATAAGAAAAAAGATGTATGAACTGCTGTTTCCTTATCTTTTGTATATCAACCCACTTTCTCTCAGAAGCCTAAATTTTATGGGAAAGCATTAAAAGCAATTTTGCAAAAGGTCATAATTGCAACAACAGCCAGCATTTCCTAACTAACCTTGGGAACTCTTCAGTAAATGGTAATATCCAGGAGATGACATCTCTCTATTAATAGATACAAAAAATGTCCTGCTTTTCCTAACATGTGTGTGCCACACATGGAAGTAATTTCCTGTTACAGTATTATCTGGACTAGGAAAAAGAAGACATTCACTTCCAGGAGGCTGGACTGACAACTTTTCTTGTATTTTCCAGCAGGCCTGGATACATGATACAGAAGCTCTGAGAACCAGACCTTTTACATCCTATTTATTATCCCTTTAATAGGAACAGATCTGTAGCATGATGAGACACATTAGCAAGGTCATATATGCATTTCCTTAGCAGGAGACAAGCATTATTTTCCACTGCAACTTATATGATAAAAGACATAATTTTCATTTGTGAAAAGAATTTTTGGTAACAAATGCTACCTATTTAATATATGTAGAGTCTTTAAGTTTTGTAAATACAATTATTCTAGTTTGCAAACAAAAGCTAATCAATTAAAATGATGTCATGTAAAACAAGAGTGGCAGTCAGAAATAAATTGGGGAATTCTGATACATCTCATGCTGCCATGACTTTAAAAACTGTCAGTCTTTAGGATCAGGTTGCACCTTCTGTTTTGTTTGTCCCATACTCTTTAAGAGAAGTCAAAACTTGAAGATGAATAAAATAAGTTCAGAGTATTGCATGTTCAGAAAAAAATGTGTGGAATAAAACCGCAGCTTTCCAGGAGGGAATTTGCTTAGTACAAGTCACAAAATGGTGGAGAATAGTGTTATAATCACATCTAATAATGATTTATTGATACAGAATCAGATAGCTGAATGACTTCATAAAAACACACAGCAGAATAAACAGCAATTATTCTGGGAAAAGAGAGGAGGTGGATAGTTCTGACCACGTTGCCCTGTGCTCCTGCCGGCTTGGCTGTGTCTGCCAGGTGAGGGCTTTGCAACACTGCAGCTGCAGAGCCTGGCTGCAGATGCAGGTACACAGACAAACCTGTACCTGGGCTGGAAGACCCTGCTTGCCTGGATGGAGGAGGAAAGCAGGACAAGGCACCTCAAGGAACAAAAGCACTGCTGCCACTCAAAGCTGTATTCACACATAATGCTACTAACTTATAGGTGCAGTAAATACAGTGGCAAAGCGTGCCTGGCGTAAATCCAGATGAGATGATGCTTGTGCTTAGGAGTGAGAAGTAAATAGTAATAATAAAGTGCTAAATATAACCTTAAAAGAAGGATACAGTTTGGAAAGAAAGAAACCGAGAGAGATATTTCTAACTATAAAGAATGGGATTTTACACTCTTAATAACTTATAGTAAGGAGATGAAGAAAAATTTATAGGACTGAAATAAAGCACTATGGTCTCTTCTGTGAGTATTCTTACTAATTACTAAGTGGCATACAACTGGGAAAAGATGTCATTGGGGTGCTTTTAAAAATCACCAAACATACTAAGTCTAGGACACACAGTCTGTCTATAAACTAATTACAAGCAGGCTGCAACACATTCTTTCTCATAAACTTGCACATTACAGAGCCAAATTTAGGTTAGTTGTGAAGCTGGAGACAAATGCAAAAGGATTTCAGTTGCTGAGAAATGTTTCGCTTCACTAAAAAAAAACCCTCAGAAAAAACAGCAGGGAAAAAAAAAAAAGAAAGAAGAGAAGGGAAGAAAGAAGCATCTCCGGAGGTTTACTGCTAGCTTAGTTTCTGGTTTGTGTCAACTTGTTTATATCAGCTGCTGATTTGCGTCACTGGCTTGGCTTTGTGGTTGTATCTGGGGCCTGATGGACACCCTGGTGCATTAAGAAATTCACCACAACAGTACAGCATGTTAAGATCAGATAGCACAGCCTAATGTTGTTTTCTTAAGCACACACACCACACACAACCCTACTAAGAAGTTACTGCAGGCAGCCAGGAGAGGTGAACTCTAGGTTTGATGAAAAGCAGCTTTAAATTCAGATAATGCGAAAACGTAGCACTAGCAAAGTGCATACTACATATTTTTAGGGCTACCAAAAGTTGTACATATATTTTTAAAAGGGTCTGTATTTCTAGGAATCAAAGTACCTTATATGTCTTCATTTCCTTTAAGTTTTTAGTAGAGGCACCTTGAGCCTCTGCATACTTACTGTGTTGTGCAGGGAAATTTTTTATTTTGAGATGTAAAATAATATTTTAGCTGTGGATAATATTTTAATTAGCTCATTGGAAATTTTAAAAAGTAAATCCTGAGTATTTAAGCTTAAACTTCTGACCATTTTCAATATTGACCACAATATAACTTAGATGCTCTGCCTGCACCACATAGGCTGCCCATACAGAAGTCAAAGTTACACTTTAAGCTTTGTGCCCATGTTTAGATGGCACGTGTTCACACATACAGCTCTGCCTAATTAAAATGTCTATCTAACTGAATGCTGCAGGAATGATGCCTTCCTGCTATTCCAGATGCACAAAATTTACACTAATCAGGGACTACTGGAATTCTGAGGGCAGACTTCAATAAAGCTTTTACTTCAGCAGAGGTTCTGTTTCACATTTTCTGTTCAAGCTTCCAGAAAAAAGCCTTACAGTTCTTTCTATTTTTCTGATAGTTCACAGAAGGTCTAGTGAACAAACAAAGAGAATACAACTCAACAGACATATTTCATAAGACAAAATAAAATGTTTTCAAACCCATGTTTGCTTTATGCAAACTTCCCATAAGAAACAGCAGCTCCAAGAGCCTCAAAATATTTCACAAGCATGTTCCTTATACAAAACATGGGTTTTCTGTTTAAAAATGACAAATTTGATCAAATTTAAGATATTAAAATTACTTCCAGTACAAATACTACGGTTAAAATCTTTTGACCAATATGTTTTACTTCTCTTTTTCTTTCTGAAAATTTCAAAACACCTGGCTTTTGCCCAATGTGAGATGAAGTCAGATTTTGAAATCTTGAATTCTTGAGTGAAGCAGAAGGATTATCCCCTAGGTTGTACTGATAATATACCATATTTTAGATTGAGGAGCTGCTGTCCTAGAGACTACCAAGTGAATCCAGGAAGACCCACCAAAGCAAAAAACTTGCAAAGAACAAAAATAAATTTTTTAAACAATCTGTTCAGGAACAATTCAGGGAAAAGCACTTCCTAGTCTGTATAGAATAGAGCAATCTTTCAGAAGCATATGGTTCACTACAGCAGAATGCGTACAGAAATAATGCTGCTGCCTGCATGGAAAATGGAAGTGAATATCACAAGAGATGCTAAAGCAGCTCTACACTTCCCAAAATATTCTGCAATGCAGGAATAACTCATTTAGTAGTGAGTATAATTTCCTGGAGGGATATGCAGTATTGCCCCTATGAAGTGGAAAAGCTGACCTCCCTATCTGACCAAGTACACAATGCCCATTCTCATCCTGAGCAACTTCTCCTTTCTCCCCCTCCCCTGTGCATTGACACAAAGCATCATACTGCATCCTGACTGACAAGGTATTAACCTACAGTCATCACTTTTGATAGATACTTCTTTCAATAGGAGCTGGAACATATGGTGTCAAAGAGAAATTTATCACATGGCAGCTTGGTTTGCTGAGTTTGACCTGCATTTTGAAGTAAATAGCAGATTCTGTACAGACTTGTTATGATTTACTCTTTCAGAAGTATAATACAGCAGCAAATACTCAAGACAGTTTTCATTGAGTCTTTATTAATCATCCCTGTTAAAACATAGTTGAGAGAAGCAATGGATTTTGATTTCATTCAACAACTTTTATAAATATGTCCTCATCTTCCTCTTTATCAGCACTCCTCTGTTCTTGAACTGGGAGCATCCAGAAACATTGTGAAGTGTTAACAGAGCTGGTGAAATCTGCCACACCAGCTGGAAGAGGCACACTGAGGATCTGGTGAGCAGGAATGAGCCAGATATTTAGCTGGAGTAGGTCTGTGGTTTCAGGGCTGTACCACAGACTTTGGGTTTTAAGGAATTCTGGTCCTGCTGGCTCCAGCATGGGAGGGAAGAACGATGAGGAACAATAAGGAGTAATTTGGCCATGGTTTGGTGTATGAAGACTGTGCTGAAGATAGTGGAACTCCCTGGATGACCAACTCCAGCACAGGGAGGATGGGAAGAAGAACGAAAAAGGGATGAGCAGTGGTCTCCAGTGGGTTTGTGCACCAAAGAGCACTGTCACCTCATCCAGATGGGGGCTACTTCCTTTGGGGGCCCTTCTGCTCTTCATCACTACAGTAAGTCAGGAGTTTTGCTTTCCCCATATTTTCTAGTCTATTTTGATTCAGCCATCCCAGAGAGCTTTTGTGGTTACCAATTTCCATCCTTTCAGGCCTCCTTAAAAATAGCAGAAGGGCCCCAAAGTATGCCACTAAGACAGTCAGAGAAATTTGGAAAGGAGGTTTTGCAAAAATATTTACTATGTGAACACCCTTCTGCTGGTCTTCATAGGAACTGAACTAAGTGACCAAGGGGGAAATCTGAAACCAAAGATTCTAACTGAACCCACAATTAAATAGAAAATCAACATGCCCTGCCTGAAATGACAACTGAAAAACTATGTCAAAAGCACAAGCCCTGAGTGTCTTTATAGCTTTACAATATTTTTTTCCAATTTGTTTAAGTGTATACTAGTTGAATAAGATACACAGAAGGATGTGTCCTCTTTGGTGCTCTGCTGTCAGATTAAACTTATTCTGTTTAGTTCAGAGGTTTGACTATCTGCTTATTGTCAATTCTGGCTATTAGTCACTTACTTTGATGTAGCAAAGTTGGAAAATAAGAAGCTAAGTCAGTCCTTCAGTCCAACAATCCTCTCTAGCTGAGTACATAAGAAAATTAAAATTTGGCTGCAATACATTTTATTTCTTCAGACATTTCAGCATTGGGAAATAATTATTGTAGGGAAAAGGTGTATATGTTCGGCTTTTTTTTTTTTTTATAGACAAGTAACTGCTTTTGAAATAAACATGTGTCAATTGCAGTGTACATAATGTTGTTTGAGTCTTATAACTTAGTTTTTCACACTCCTTGTTTTATGTAACTGACATGGTAAGAATGGGTGAGGCAGAGTGAGTACAGTTACACAATGTGATAGAGAAGCTACTGTGGAACTTCACTATGCCATGACAGGGATAGCTACAGCAATTTAGGGGAAAGCCATTCTGGCCCGAGAAAGTCACTGCTTGTCACCAGCAAAAGCTGCTCTGATGGTAGGTGAAAACCCACTTCAGTACATGGACTGTCCATAAAAATGAATATTTGATATTGTTCAGAAGAGACTCCTGAGAATAACACTACATAAAGAATTTGATAACTTCAAAGGGAACTAACAAAACTTTCACCCAAAACAATGAATGCCGCAGATTTAAGGGTCCAGATTAAAAAATGTGGAGGACAGTAAAAAAGATTGAGTATCCCCTGCTTCATTCCAAAGAGTTGAAAGTGGGGGAAGGCTTGTGGACATGGCATATCAAGCAAAGAATTCTCCCACGGGAAATGTCTAGCCATATGTACAGGGACAGTATGGCTGTAGATGAGAGAGTGAGAATATGAAGGAAAATACCGTTTTGCTAAACAGCCTGTCAAAGACTTGGCATCCTTTGGGATGTTTTGTCCAAAATTTCATGGCTTTAAGCTGTTGCAAATCAGAGAGAATAGTTTTGTGAAAAATATGTAAACAGGTCAGTATGACACTCATCAGATGAATGGATAACTCATTTTAAGGCAGTGTCAAATGCTGTAATGCAGTTATTGCTCAACTTCCATATTTAACTGGTGCCAGTATCACTGAATAAAAACACAATTTAATGTATTACAATATCCAACTACTGGCTTGGTGACCACTTCAGGTCAAAGATTCAATCTGCTTTCTCCTTACAGTTTAACAGCACACAGGTTTGAGGCTCAGAAAATCTTGAGCCAAGACACCTTCAACAAATCCCTTCAGTGTGCCACAATTTCCCTACAAATTAAACAAAGCGTAATATTTTTAATTCTTAGCAAGGTGTTTTCAAATCAACCGATCAAGCTTTAGAAACTGTACAAGTGCCATTACTTGCTTATGTTTATTTGAATGCACCACTTGGCATGATAATATTAATAAGGCATATTAATATTTCTGTGTAAACACATACATGTTTTTACCCAAGTTTTTAATTTAATGAATACATTCATGTAAGTTATCACAGTTGTCTCTCTGGCACCTTTATGAAATTCATGAATGATGCAGAGTATGCTGCTCTCCACCACTGTTTTTCAAGCCATCTGTATTTCTCAATTTAATATTCATTTAAACTAGTTTCCTGTACACAGAAGGAAGAGTTTCTAGCAGAGAAATACTGATGTAGCTACAACAGGCTATTTAAAATGCTAGCCCTTTTACCCATCCCTCTCTCATCCCTGATGGAAGCCTAGCAGACTTGGTAAATTGGAAGACACATGCACTTTTCAACTATTACCGTGCATAATCCATCAATTCAGAGCGAATTCCCCTTCCCTGCTGTTAAAGCCAAGCCTCCGGGCTGAATCTGAACAGACAATACCTTATTTTTCTGTGAACTCTGCAACAAGATGTTAAGGGAAAGCTAAGGTACAATGTGTAAATACTCTGGTGTTCATCAATGAGTTTACTGGCTTGTTATTTTAATTTCCATTGGCTCATAGCATACTCATATTATGACAAGATAACCCAGGCTGGAATGGACCTCAGGAAATTTCTACTCCAGTCTTCTGCTCAAAGCAGGATCAGCTGTAAGGTCAGACAAGGTTTCTCCAGGCCATGGAGAAGACACAGCCCCACTGAGCAAATCATTCCAGTGTTTGTTCTCATGGTAAAAAAGTTTTTTTCTTATATCCATTCTGAACCTATCTTGCTTCAGCTTATACCTTCTGTCTTTGGTCCTCCACCATGCAGCACTGTGAAAGGATCTTTCTGCTTTTCCATAATAATTTGATCACGGCAAGGGCAAGGCTGTTTGTCTCCCCAAAGCTTTCTCACAGAATGAACAAGCCCAGCTCCTTCAGCCTCTCTGCAAAGCAAGTAAGCAAGTGCTTTAGCCTCCTCACCACCTGGGTTGCCTTCTGTTGAACTTGCTCAAGTTTATTAATGTCTTTCCTAAAATGGAAGGGCCTGAAACTGGACATAGCCTTCCAGATTTCATTTCATGACTAGAGATCTCAGAAGTACTGAGCAAAGAAGGCTAGTTACTTCTATTGATCCTGTTAGCATAGCAAAGGAAGCTATTATTTTTCTTTACTGCCAGGGCATGCTGCTGGCTCATGCGCAGCTTGCTGTCTGACAACATTCTCATGGCCTTTTTTGCTTTGACCATCTCTGTCTAGTAGCTCCTACTGTCCAAAGTAGGTCTTATGCTCATAAAATCCAAATTCCTGTCAATGACATCAGCTGTGCAACCAGACATTGATCCGTGGAATCCACCCGCCCCTCCAAGCCTTTCTTCTGCACTGGCAGGGCTCACATAACATCACCTAGGTCTCCATAACTTTGGCCCTCATTCCCACAGCTGTCTGATCACTCCTGATATGTTCAAGGTTCCTGCTCCAGATGTATTAGTGCTGCCAATGTACTCAAGCAGCAAGAGAAATAGCACATGGGTCAGACAAGCCTTGGCAGTTTCTTTGCAGCATGCTGGGATCTGAGTCCCCAGCAAGCACAGGACTTCTTAGACAGCAAGTTGGATAGACATATTGAGCCTTCTGTAGCCCTAGAGGTGAGTCCTACGCTACTGTCAGTCCTGGCTTCCCCTTGGTGCTACTGCATGGCTCACCAGGAGGCTGTGTTTCTTCCCTAGGGATGGCTGTCTCTAACCTTGCCTGCCACCAGCACACTGAACCAGTCGACCAATGCAGGTCGGCCATCCTCCCCTCACCAGGAGTCACCAGAGCTCTGTCTTTCCCAGGCTGGGGCTTTGCACTTGACTCCCACAGCTGTCTGTGATCTCTGGCTGCTGTCCCTCTGTGAAGTTACAGGTTCAGGATTTTGCATCTGCAGGATGTCTATGAAGATGCCATTTATTCTCCCTTCTGCTGTGCAGCTTGTCCCCTTGCTCCCACAGCTCCCTGTCTTGGCAAAATATTTCCCCATTTAGTACACATCTTGGGCAGGCAAGGATACTTTTCTCCCGCTCCAGCCTTGGGGAGACACACCAGCTGTGCTCTGCAGTCTGAGATCTGAGAAGCATTATTCTCCCACTGGATCTGTGACACAAATAGGGGGCTTCTGCTGTGCCAGTGATGCCTTGTGAAGGCTGACCTAGAACAGAAGCTAGACGGAGTTAAAGAATAAAGTAGATATTTATTAGAAGGCCTCAATGGATACACCTCAGGCAGTACAACAGCCCAGCCAGGGCTACACCCAAGATGAACCCAAAATGGTCACAAAATGGATGACCAGTCACAAGGTCTCTCACTTTTATAAGTTCTGGTCTATTTATATAGTGGAGTTAATTGTCCAGTTATAGCTTTAGCTGATGAAGTCCCATCCGTATTGTTTTTCTCTCTTCAGTCCACATTGTTTATGCTCTAGGGCCTGAAATTTGGATCATTTGTCCTTGGTCCCCAGCTAAAGGAATTGTTTTGTCTACCTACTCTGTGAAGAGCACTTACTATCCCGTAATATGAAGCTCAGAACTACTGAGCTAAAGCAGTTCAGAATCTGAAAAATATAAAAGCTAAACTCTGAGGCATCACCAGGGGTAGTTACTCTTTTTGGTGGTGGGACCTGTGCCCTGTGGTGCAAGATGCTGCTGCTGAGTCCCATATGGCCTTCTGCAGATTTCTGGACCCCTTTCATGTGCCTTTTTGAGCAAACTGCTGTTTCTGAGAGCTGTGCCCTGGGACCTGTGCTCTGGGACTGCTAACATGAGCTGAATAGATCATTGAATATTTAGCTAGGATCAATATTTCCCAGCAACAGAGTCTGGAACTGAGGACAACAGAAAAAAACACCCTAGAAGATCTAGAAGTGAAGTCCAAAGCAGCTCACCAAGCTGCAAGCACTGGAGGAGCCCAAGAAGTACCCCAGCTCCATGGCATGTTCCCAATCCTATGAATTGCCACTCTGAATGCCCAGTCCCTCTTTGCAGCTCCTTGTTATTGTGTTCCTCAAAGAACCTTGTTGTTACAGAATTAGCCTGGCTCCAGTGTGGGGTACCTCCTCATGAGGCTAGACATCCTGACAGCAGTGTGCTCATGAACTCAATCCCCTCCTCTGCACTGCCCTCACAGCTGCTGGAAGCCAAGCACAGGCAACTGTCTCTCCAAGATGAAACTGTTCACAATCTCATTGGTTGTGTCCCTCCTTGCAAAGCAAGCCTGGCAAGCCAGCCCTAGAGCATTGATAGTTGTGGAGGCCATCACTACACACACACATCATATCCACAGTAACTGTGGAAAGCCACCACAGACATGGAATACTTGGTTTGGAAAGGACTTCTAAAATCATCAAGCCCATCCATTAACCCAACACTGCCAACTCCACCACTAACAAGAAATGTCCCTAAGCACCTCACCTACAGGTGTCATGAATACCTCTGGGGATGGAGAATCAACCAAACACTTCCCTGGGCAGCCTGCTCCAATGCTGGATAGCCCTTTTGGTGAAGAAATCTTCTGCACCTCACCAAGGTCCTACACCAAGAGTCTCTGCTAATGCGACCACGAAACTGCTTGAACACTCTCTGAGCAGGTCTCCCTTAGCTCATGGCTGCAGCTGCCCTTGTAACATCCAAAAACCAATAGGATTTCTGTAGAAGTCATCACTTAATGTTTATGACAGATTCATATTTTCTACTTTCCATCAGCAGTTGGTTTTAAAAAGCCTATATGGTATTGTTAGCACCTCAGTTGTGTCACTCTTAAATTCCTAACATGCCTTTGGTGGAGAGTGTAAGGATCCAGACATTGCTAATCTTTAATAATTATCATATTATGCAAAATAAAAGTTTCTTAAAGACAGTAAGTTTCTTAAAATATTACTTTTCCCTTTTTGGACTTAAAAATTATCTCAGCCATCCAAAAAAGAAACTATTTTATAAAAGAAAAGTTATATATATAAGGTTATGCCATGTCCTTTCAATATGCATATACTTCTCCCATTGCAATGAAAAGGTTGCCTGCATAATGATGGGTAGACTTTGGCTTAAAATATTGACACCCTGTTTAGACTAAGACAGATATTGTCAGAAGTGATAGGGTAAAAATGTGACCAAATATTTTTCTTGTATCTTTTTACAGTGCTCACGTAATTCTCCAGGCAAAAGGGTCAAAACAAAATAAAACTCAACATTTCAAAGCTCTGCTCATAAAACAAAATAAATGTCAAAACTCTTAGATTGTAACAAACTACTATGAGATGGAGAAAATAGTGTAAGAAAAATATTTTTAATCCAGAATGCCAAATAGACTCTCACATAAAATAAGGAGGAAAAAATACTTTAAATACAAGAAGAGTCTTGTTTAAAATGAAGTAGAATAATAAACTGAACATTTAATAATAAAGAAAGGCCTAAAATTAACTAAACTATGCCATGTGAAAGGTTATGAAAAGACAGGGAAAGAGAAACAGTGTTTGACTGGGGAATGTGCAGCTCTCATTGCTATTGATAGAATTTGTACATATATCAGAGACAATGTGGTTTGTTGTATATAGCAGAATTCATAAACAGTGAGACAAGATCCAGAAAAATGAGGAGCAATGATTCACCATTACCACACTTTCAGCCCTCTGACTTTACAGGTAGGCATTGCCTTGTCTAGTTTGCATGGAACGAAAAATCTGTGTAATGAGACTGAACTGATATTCTTTGCATACTATCAGGAGGCACATCTGGAGTCATGAATTGCCCATGACAGATAAAACCATTTCCACAGCATCCTCTCAGATTTAATTGCAGAATTCAGACTAAACTGGAACTTCAATTAAAAAAAAAAAAAGCCACAACCTACTTTCTTAAAACAGAGGGGTTGTCCCAGACAATAGAAGCAGTGAGGATCTGCTATCTATGTCTTGCCACTAAAGATTTAACAACTTGAATTTAAGCATCCAACAGTTTTGAATATACTAATCTGACATACTTTCTCCAAAGCAAAATATTTGGGGATTTTAGTGGGGTTTTAGTTCTTCACAAATGAGTGCCATCTAGACATTTTGTCCCAATGTGGGATGAAAAATAGTTCCAAATCTTGAAATTTTTCATGGAACTGAAATTAAGTTTGCCATCTTGCACTAGTTAGCACAAAAGCCATTTCAAAAGAAAATACAACTATTTGATGTAAGTAGGGACAAAACCACATATTTTAGAACACAAAGGGCTAAAGTAAACTTCAGCTGTTGTTTTCAACAACAAACAAATATTTCCGTAGTCACAGGGAATGAGCCCAAGAGGTCTGGGCTGGACACTGTTTGCATGTACTGAGCTCAGAAGTGCGCTGGGATGCAGTGCTTGGAACCACTCCTGCTATGGGTTCATTGTACAGCAGAATGTAGGAAGGAAGAAGCTCTCTGAAGGCCCATTTTACATCTCCAATGTCACTGTCCCACAAAAGTGAAAAACTTTGAGGTTTCTCAAACTCTGAGTGTGTAAAAGATATTTATCTATGGAAGCTGAGCAGCTTGTTGAGTTTAACAAGGGTCTTAGGGCAATGCTGTATACAACTGAACTGTTGGAAACACTGTACTCAGAAAGTGCATTGGCTGTTAACCTGTGAGCACCACAGCAGTTCTACACTCTTGTCTTCTGCAGCACTCCTGGGCCAGGCTCATGTGCTAGCACACAGCTTTGGCTCAGGAGAAGGAGATGATGCCTTTGCCAGCACCCTGAGTGCTCTGAGAGGGCCTAATAGCTGCGGTTGGTCTCACCTGGGGACTTCTCACACATCCCCTGCCCATTGGCTCAGGAGTCTCACCTAAGCTCAGGCTCTGCTAGGTGATCTGGACTGGCTCTGGCTGATCCTCCTTCCTGCCTGGAGCCGTCAGATGGTACACAGTTCCCTTGAAATTTGTATACCTACGAAAGAATTCACTGTAAAACTTAAAAATGGAAGTCTTGTAATGCATCACACCATGAACATTTTAGGAGGATTTTGTCAAGAAGCAAGTTATGTATGTATTGACACATTCGTGCTGATAAAGGTCAGTATGTTAAGAGCAACATTAATTGAATAACACAGAGCCATGAGTAAAACCTGCCATGTTTTCTTAGATTGTGGGCTGTAAAGTTTCTCAGTACGTCAGACTATTAACGTCAGTCCTATAAAGCATTATTTGATATTACTACTGTATGTGGTTATCAAAACACATTACAAAATATTAATGACTAGCTTTTCCTTTCACCTAGTAAAGCTGTAACTGCATATAGCAGTACTTAGAAGATGACAAAACCTTTTTTTTTTAAAAAAAAGCAACCTTAGTAAACAGTGTTAAAGTTACTCTTCCTGAGATCCTGAGAATGGAGCAAAACAGCTTATCTGCAGAACAAAAAATATGTAGCAAAATACTTGATACTTCCAGTTTCCTCCCCAAAATCATTGAAAATAAGAAGTACTAATAATTAAAAATCACAATTCAAGTACTACTGAACCTGCTTATTTTTCAGTTCCTAGGTGCAGTTTTATAATCACCACAGCTAGAAAGACATCACTAATCTTGCCGTTCTGAAACTATTTGCAAGTACCAGTGGGCATAAAGGATGACCTTCAATTTTTCTTCTGTACCAGTTATTCGTCCCATGAGCTGTATAGCTTCAAGCTATAAAATCTAGTTCTAGGTGTATATAGCTAAAATTTAGCACCTGCTTGTCAAATTCGAGAATGAAATTTTGCAGAGAAGCAACTTGTTAACTTAAGACAATAAAATATGGGATAAGTATTAACAACACGTATCCTCTGCTGTTTCCATTTACTTTAAATGGGCAACACTGAAGCTCAGTTAGTACAAATATACTCCAGCTAACCTACTGAGGTAGGAAACAATTCTGTTTTACTCTGGTTTATTTCTGTTTTATTAAAAATGAGAGTCCTATTGCATTATGGAAATGTGGAGGGTTAGTCTAACTTTGCTCACCAAAATCAGTACACCATTCCTAGAGGACAAAGAACCCCAAAAACTACACAAAATTTTCTCAGAAAGTCAGATTTAGGATGCAGCTGGAGGCATTGTTCCCAGTGAAGCAGAGAACTGAAAAGACAGACTTTCTGTTAGAGCCTGGAAGGCTGGGCAGGAGGCTGGAGCTGGCAAATGGGCTTTGGCTCACAGTTCATCTGGCACAGCGTGTGGGTTGTGGGCCTGCTGTTGAGGCCAAGATTCAGGTCTGATTGTGTCAGGTTTTGAATTAATGACAGAAAAGATTGAAGACCTATGTTTATCCTGAGAATTGCAAGGAACCTGGTGCTGATGCAAGCAGCAGCAATGAAAGATTCATGGTAGATTATTTGGTATCTGGTGGTCACCAGGCTGTAGATAGCTAAAATGAGTTCTATGCTTAGCATGTAGGGCAGAAGAGCTGTTAGAGTTTGCTTTGCTTCACTATGTGAGGTTTAAGTCTCTGTAGCAGTTTTTCCATTTCCCTTTAATAAAATACTTGGGAGTTGGTCTTTTTATTTCACCCAGTAGGATAGCAAAGTTATCCAAATATGAAGACCATGGGAGCAAACACATCACTACTGTACCTTAGGAAAGAGATAATAAGAAAGCTTCATAAGCCTGTTTTACAAAGCTTTTGCAAAATCAAATAATGGATGAATTTACACCTGTAACCCATTTTAAAAAAAGTTCAAGGTGACAAAACTGATATGAAAAATTTAACAAATAACTAGAGCAAGCAGGTTAGTATTGGATTGATTCATCACTGCTCATTAGTTTTCAGTATCATTGAAGACCTAGTCCCACTTCATACTAAATATTTGCAGAAAAAAAAATGACTATTTTTAAGCTGAAAATATTTCATCTGTGCATTAAATCTGCAAGGTTTTCTCCAAGGTGCTAGTATTCCTTGGTTTGTTCCAGAACAAGAAAGGAGGGGTAAAAAACCAACTCAAAACAAACCTAAACCCAGAGAAAAAAACAGGAAAATTAGACAGCTTTCATCACCTTATAGAATATCTGCTAATTTCTCTCTACAGTATAGATATCTGTCATAAGACGCTATAAAAAAACAAATTGTCACTTAAACTTTTATTCAACTTTTCCATTTAGTGCATTTTGAAAGTAATAAGTGGAAATTAATATGATAATCACAAGGAAACAGGACAAAAATTTATTCAGGAACTTGATCAACACACTTTTGTTCAGAAAATAATAATGCAGAACTTGAGGAGAAGGGTTGGCATTTAAACAAAAGCTGGATGCATATGAAACAATGTTTTAAATTTGTAAAAAGGTGACAATCCTTTTTGCTTGACTGCCACACATAAAAGTTGAAAATAAATTGCTTTTTTAAACAAAAAGACATTGTCTTTTTAAATTACTGCTCATACAGAACTCTAGGTACACAAGAGCAACAATATTGTTTTCTTAACTTAGACCATTTCCTACTTCTTTTGAATAGGATTATTACTTTTATGATTTTTTGCTTCCATTCTGAATACAACAGTCAGACAAAATTTATTTGCTTTAAAAGAAGTATTAGCTTGCTTTTGGATTTTTTTTTTTTTTGAGGAGGGGAGTGAGTTTTTTGTTGTTTGTTTGTATATTTGGGGGGGTTGTGGGTTTTTTGTTTGTTGCTTTTGGTTGGTTGGTTGTTTTTTTTCCATCATCCATTTTAGTACTGCATAGAACTGTACAAAACTGTCATAAAGTAAAAAAAAAATTCTGGTCTCATTCCCTTGAGAAAAGGAAGGCATAGAGAATCCAAGATGACAACAACACTCTACAAACAGTAAATTTAAGCATATTGTATTCAGTTTCTGTTAAAAACTCTAGCAATTTTGAACAGAAACACAAGAAATGCTGGCTTAGCATTCTCCTTGCTCCAAAGAAAACTTGGTTCTTTATGGATTTTTGTGAATTCAGTTTACACCCCCATGTGTGTATTATGTGCCGAAAGTTAAAGGCAAGGCTACGGCACAACTGCTGAAAGGGACAGAGTTAAAAGCCTTTGTGTGATCCTCATATAAGAAGAGTGAACTACAACCACCAAAATGTCCTCTCGCTGTTCTGAAGGATATTTTTAATAAGGAGATGTTATAAGGGTCTGGGTTCATCTCCCCAGTGCCATGTGAACATCAAAACCAGGACTAACTGCAAATTACTCTTCCTCCTGTTAGTCCATTCTTGGAACTTTTCACTCCTCAGGGAGGTCCTGAGGTTCTCATAAACAATTTTCACATAGTTAAAAGACCTACCTGGCTCACTTCTAGACATTTCCTAGCTTCAGAGAAACCTACATGAATACTCTGATTTTTCTTTTCAGAAAAAATTCATTCCTTTTCTGTTTCCTGAAGAAAGCTTATGTTTTACAGTCTCCACAATATCATCCTTCACAAGGAAAAATGAGAGAACATGTGAATATGTCCATGTATTTATGGACAGTAGAAGTGGTCCAACACTACAAGAGAAAAAAAAACCACTTTTTTTTTTTTTAAATCCACTTTTCCTCAGCTTCTTTTCTCTGGAAGATGTATGTCTGCTCATTAACTTGTAAGTCTTATGCAGAGTATGAATGGAACAATCTAAGACAATCCCAGAATATCAGACCGTCTCTCCCTAGAGATAGACATTTGCCCATACTCATTATGAAGCTTCTTTCTCCAAATCTAGCACCCAAGTTGCCAGAAGTAACAAAGGCATTTCAGTTCACTTGAGATGTTTCCACCAGATTCTTTATGACTTCTCAACCTCCATAATGGCATGATGCTCTAAGAAGAGTCAGGACTTGCTGATGGACCTCACCCTTGGGAAATCTACTATTTCTCACAAAGCAATCAAACAAGGGACCAGAACAGATGTGAGAGAAAAGTAAGAATAAATTTATTTCAATACATTACAAAGATTATATTATGAAGAATACATTACTACATTTGGAGAAAAACATAAAGAAAAATGACAAAAATACACATAGTGCTCTTTGGATGCTCTGTTTAGAATGTCTCTTCTCTGGTTAGCTGGCAGAACCCAGACCTGAAACTAGTGGAATATTTTTGCCATGAAGAAATTGTGACTCACTTCTTGAAAGAGCTGCACTCCCAGGCACAGCTTTCTTAAGTGCTATGAAGAGAAGAAATAGTAAGAAAACCCACCTGAGTGTAAATACACCCTTGTATCTTTCCTGTAATCTTCAATCTTGGTAGTTATTTTAATAGAGAAAAATTTCACCTTCTCTGCAAATGAAATATAGTTTGTTTCCTAAAGAGCAGCCTATTGCTGGATTGTTCTATAAAGGTTTAATACTGCAGTTATCAACAAAGAAACACATGGTTATACTGACTTTTCTGTGTAAACGGAGCATGACAGGTAATTTTTTTGAATTTTCACACACAAGCTCATTTCACTACATAATTTCTCTAAGTTGCACACACTTGAGCTATTTAAGTTATTTGAGCTATCGTATAATTGCATATTTCTATTGGCTTTTTCTAAAAACTACATGTGATCATGAATGAGAGAATGATAGAGGTAAGGCACACCTGTATTAGCAGTATCCTAATCACATCTAGTCTTATTCCAAATATGACCTCAGCAAGAAAGAAAATTTTAGTTTTTGTAATAAGAGTTTGTAATCCTGTACTTGTCAAGTATATGGACCCAACTATATGGACCCCAAGTTCATTCTAGTCTTCTCTGTCTCACCTCTACTTTCTCTAAGCTATCACGCAGAAAATTTCATCTTGTATACGAGGACTAAAAAGAAAGATGAAGAAAAACATTCATGACATCATGCTCAAGACATCCATGCATCTGTCATTCAAGTTGCCCTATATCACAGCTGAGTAAAACAGGGCAGAAAAACATAAGAAAACCACAAATTCTCTAAAGTCTTTTAACTGAAAAGAGATACATATGTAAAGATAAAACTAAAGCAAAGTTTAAAAGAGCAAGGTTTTTCCGGTGAACAATTTCTAATATAATTTTATATCTCTGTGTTACTAAAAAGAAAATAAGCAGTGCATTTATTGAAAAAGTCTGGTTTTATCTGAAAATACTATTTTTATCAGTTATCAACAGAGAGAAACTTGAAACTGAAGCAAACAAATGTTATCAGCTGCAAACTACTTAAAAGACTATGAAGTTCCACAGCATGTGTGGGTCACTGGAACAATGGTGCATACTAGGGGACAATTTAGTAGTCCTCTGTCTAAGAAACATGGTTATATTTTGAGTATAGGTTTGCTTTTTTTAAAGAGCAAAGAGAACAGTGAAATTGGAGTATCTTACTGTTAGCCATTCCAGGTCAGCAGCTAATTCATTAAAACATACAAAATTCATTACATTTTCCCATTTTTATGGCTGCAATCTTGAAAATTTTCCTTTTTAAGGTACCTCTAAGAGATGAGGCAAACTCTCTTACTCCACAGAAAGGGCTTAGTGGAACTGCAGTGCAGTGGTTACAAGAAGGCAAAGCATGCTTTTGGAGTTTATTTCCAAGCATTTTTTAGACTGTCTATGAATTAGTAAAAATGGGAATAGTATTCAGCCACCTTGAAAATATCTCAGCATTCAGACTGTTTTTTTTTTTTTTGCATAAAAGAAATATAAGCATTTAATACTACAATTAACTTAAGACTCTAATTCAGCTTTATGTAAAAATCCATGATTTTAAGAAGTTAATATGTAAAATACTAATTCTGTAAAGCAAGCAAGAAAGTCTCTCCATTTACTTGAACCAGCAGAATTTGACCCAAATTGTTATTTGCCTCTAACATGGATCTTGTGTTGCTGAAGTGCATGAAAAGAATTTCCAAATCAGCAACCCACAACTATAATTTGCCAGTATGTGGCTTCATATCAGGGGTTGCAAGGAAATGTTTGTTTTTATTCTGTGAAATATGGATGTCTCCCACAAAACTCAGAACTGTTCATTAATATAAACTTGGAGTAAATAATCAAAAGGGGCATACTTGGTAGTGCCAGGAAATGAAACAAAACAGAAAATCTGAAGAAATTTTCTTAGATATATTACTCTTAAACTTCATAATATTTAATAGCTGGAAACTATTAAAATAGTATTAAATCACCTAATTTGATCCTTTGTTAGATTTTACCCGGGTACCTATACATAAATCTGTTCATAAAAATGTTTCCATTCTCAGATAACTAAGCTGTATGTCCCAAGCATACACAAGGGTTTAGCTCTCAGTAGTGACAGATGCTAGCTAAGCCAAGATGGATGATATCAGCAGGCAACCATACCAGTAACTGCTGAAGGAAGCAAAAGTTCTTGTCTACCCAGAGACAAAACTCTTTCCCAGTTCTGCAAGTATTAGTATGAGCCTAGTAAGCATCTCAGCCTTGAAAGTACCTCAGCACAACTTTCCTCCTAAAAAAGAGATTTAGTCCTACCTTGTAACTCTTCTGCAGTTCTGCTTTTGTGATCCTCCTTTGAACCATCTCAAGGAACTTCAGGGCTGAGCAAGGGCAAATATAGAAGCATAGGGGAAAGATTAAAGTGTTGTTTGGAAATTACCTAACCATCGGTTTAGCAGCAACTCCTATTAAAAAAGAAAAACACATCATGGAATGAATAATCAAACCACTGCATGACTGAAGTAGCACTCATCATAGCTGTGTTGAAAATAAATTGGGTCAGATCATAGTTTCTTTCTGTGAAATGAGGAACGTGCTTTGAGAGGGTAACACTTTGTGCATAAGGAAGAGGCAGCAGATGCCATATATCCATCTTTTGTAGAATTTTTGACTCTTTTTCACATATCCCTGATTTGCTCATGCAGATGTTACCTACTCTGAAGGAAATATGCACACTGAAGGCACAAAACTGGTAGAAAACCTATTTAGAAGTATCATTATTTCACTACCAGTATGACATCTGCAGGAGTCTGCCCTGGGGCTGATACCATTTGATGCATTAGTTCTTGAAGTGGGTTGTAAAGTAAAGAGGAAGCTTTTTAAACTGGCAGTTACAGCAGTCTGTGAGGAACTGCAAGCATTTCGGGCAGGAGGGCTATAATTCAAAGTGATCTTGACAAACAGGAAATAAATCTGAAAAAGGAGACTGCAATTCAGTAAGGACATATGCAAGATGTAGATGCAGAGCAACAAGCATACATACAAGTTGGGGAATGTTTGGCTGGCAGCTGTGCTGAAAAGGATCTGAAATTCCTGGACTGACATGCTGTATGTGAGTATCAATGCCATTGGTAAAAAGCACACATGATTACCATGCAGGAGATTGATAAAGTTGTTATTCTACCCTTTTCAATTCTAAGGGCTTACCTGCAGTACTGTGTTTAATTCATTCAGGTACATTTTAAGAGAGATTTGGACAAATTCCAGAGCCTAACAAAAAGCAACAGGCATGGCTGAAATCTCTAACACATCATCTCTGAGGGCTGACCAAAAGCACTGAGATTGTTCAGGCTGAAGAAAAGACCAAGGGGAAAAATCATTTTGGTGTTCAAATTCTGAAGAACACTCCTCCTGATTGATGCATAGAGGAAGGCAATAATCTACTCTATTTGCAGGAGTAGTATGCATATGCATGGCAGCAAAAAAGGCTTTATTAGCTGATGCAATTGTCCACTCAAGCACTTGACAGGCCACACCTGCAGGACAGTTCTGATCCCAACAAAGAAAGATGCAGACAGCCTAGAGAGGGTCCAAAGAAGGGACACAAAAATGATCAAAGATTGAAGGAGTTAGGTCTTTTCTCCCTGGAGAAAAGAGGGCTCAGTGGGACCTCATCACAGCATTACAGTACTTAAAGGGTGTCTACAAGGAGACCAGAGGATCTCTCTTCACAAAGAGCCACATGGAAAAGACAAAGGGCAATTGGTACAGGTTGCACTGGGAGACCTGTACATCTCTATGTAACACAGAAATGGTGAAAGCTGTCAGTCACTGGAACAGCCTCCTCAGGGACATGGTAGAGGCCCCACTACCAGAGGTTTTCAAGATGTTACTGGACAGGGTGCTAGATAAGCCCATCTAGGCAGGCTTCCTTTCACATGAAAAGTTGGACCAGATTATCTTTTGCGATCTTTTCCAACACATGTTGTTCTATGAACTTTTTTAGACCACAAGTAAAAATGCAGCAGCAAACAGTGGGTGAAGAGGATGTGTGAACTCCAACTCTGGAAGATTTTTAAGAACAGTCTGTGATGATATGTACATGATTTGCCTTGCCTTAGAGAGGCCAAAGAGACTGCAGGTCACTTTAGAGTGACCTGTGTTCTATGATTCTGGGGCAAGCATATCAAATGGACTTTTCATTTGTTTAGCACTAATTGCTGCAACTATGAAAAGTGGTAAGTAGAATTAATGCAATGAGGCTGAGAAAGGCAGGCTCTACCAGCTTATAAAAAAAGAAATAAGTTTGGGTAGTACAAACATAAGATGAGCGCTATGAAACATCAAAATTACGTAATAATTCCAAGTACAGTTAAAAGCATAGTGAGAACTATAGGGAATTTCATAACCATTCACTAGTAACTGGACTTATATATGTATATAAAAATAAAGATTCAAGTGTATTCCAGCTTTATCTAATAATGCAGAGAAGTGAACTGCAGTGCGGAAATAGAAAACCAAAACCATTTAGAGAAGGTGATTCAATAAGCTGTATGTGGAAGCTTGGGGTAGTATAAAAATAGTCTTTCATCCTTTGAGGATCTGCAGGCCCAAGTAAGAGAAATGATCAAGAGACCAGAGACCTACCATGTATAAGTAGAATAATTGAATCAAGAGCCGAAATGGAGAATGATAGAAAATTACTGTATTTGATAGGTGGAACCAGACTACCTATGATCTTAGGAAAAGACTGCCAGTAATATGACTTTAGCCATGAAACAGTTTGCAAAATCATAAAAAACATCTAGCAAGAAACCTTGTTCATCAAAATACCAAAGAGATAAGTGAAAGTATCTAGTAAGTATTTCAGGAGTAAATCAATTAACCTCAATCCTGCTATTTTCCAATACATTGGTATTATGTAATAGGTTTTTCATTTGAGTGATTTATGTACTTGCATCTGAGATCTTTGTCCCTGATGTGGTCAGGTTGCTATGCCCTTGCTTTAAAAAGCCTTTTTGCAGTGACAGTAGCAAAACATATAGGTATTAAATTCTGCATCCTGAAGCAAAAAACTTAAGCAACAAGGAGAAGCTGCCTTTAGATTACCTGGCTTAATAGCAAGAAGACATAGAAAGGCTATAGGTAGTTGTATCAGAAAAGAAAAAGATGTTAGCAATAAAAAAAGAGGCAATACTATGTTAAGTGTTCAAGGAGTAGACAGAGAACCCTGACAGAAAAACATCACACAGAAGGAAAAGAAGAAGGATCAAGGACAACTACTAGATTTCTGCTTTCAGGAACAAAATAACTGAATTAATAAATGTACCATGAAATGAGCAACAAAGAAAAGAAAAACTTTTTGTCAATAATGGTTTTTATAAATGAAGTCTTGCCTGTACTCAGAAGGTAACAGAATCAAGACAGGCATGTAAGTAGGAGTTAGAAAATGTACAATTGATAAAATGTACATAGAAACAATAGCTAAAATAGATACTCATTATGAATCGTGACAGGGTAAAGATATAATAAAACTCCCTGACAAGATGGGATTCTTAAAGATCTCTAGGGATGGCAATAGAAGGTTGTAAGGTTAGTTAACACTGAAAACTGAGTAGTAGAAAAGTATCTTCAGTCAATTCCTCATCTGTCGCTCAACAGAACAGGTAGAACAGAGCCTTAGATGTTGTCTATGTTGAGTATCTGAATTGCAGGATTTTTTAAAACTACAAGCGTCTTTACAAGTAATTTGTGTTCTTGCTGTGCACAGTAGTTAGAGAAACATTTTATGAAAAATAGTGTTCTGTTCCTTTTGCTTTCAATCATCAAACCATTTACATGTTTTATTAGTAATTCACTAACTTTCATTTTGAGTTCATATTACTCAGAAATTACTCTGAATGTTAACTTACACTGACTTCTAAAGCATCTTGACAAACCTCATATGTAACTCTGACAGAGCAGTACATTTAAGTAAGACAAATTAAAGCTGAAGTTTTTATTTCTGCTTGGCAGATACCAAAACTGACTATAGCACAGTACCAGCACATCACCCTAGCAGAGGCAGAATTACCACACAACTCAGTGCCCACCACTGCAGAAATAAACTGCATGTTAGATTGAATGCAAAATTTTAGTACAAAACTAAGATGAGATTTTTCAGGTTATTTGGTCCCGGTCAAAACTTATTCCTTCTTTCTTGGAGACTGAATAAATTTTAAAAGTTGCTTCAAGCTATCTTTCCTTTGACTGCTGTTTAGACATGCTCAAGCACAAAGTGCTCTCTACAAACACCAGCTCCATCTTATGCATTGGCCAAGTGCAACACATTCAAGTGGATCACCAGAGTCCACCTAGAAAGGACTCAGATTTCAGTACAAGTCCAAAATTGTGTTACCCCTAGGCTAATCACAAAAGGATGACCAATTTTAATGACTTTGATATAAAAACATACATTGCACAAAACAGCAATGTTTTTGATAAATATGGCTTGAAAATTTGTCATGAAGGCAAACAAATTCACATTGGTTCATTTACCTCTCAAATATCTTCAATGAAGGTCTAGCAAGACTCCACAACAGATTGATTAGAAACAGGTAACAACAAGGATTTACAGCACCATATTTGCAATAGAACTATTTAAGTATTCCCCAAGTTTAAAAATGGCCACTCCTTACTCAAGTAAGTGATTCTTACTCAAGTAAGAGTAAGAATCCAAAGCAGTGAAAGCATGGAAAGAACTGAACATCAATAAAATACTGAAGAATAAAATATCCCAGGGAGATAAACAATAATGTTTAAAAAGATAGGCTTGAAGAATGAAAAAGAAGACTTATGAGAACCTACCAAATGACTACAAGCTAAAGTCTCCAAACTGATTTAATAAAAAACCCAAGCCTTAAAAAATAAAAGATACCAGATGAATCATATTAACAATTACATTCTGAAACAAAACAAGCACATTTTAAAGAATAAATTACTTTCTTGAAAAAAAAAATATGGTGGGGAGGAGTCTACAAATAAAATACTATTAACCATAGGATACAATAGGGATATTCAGGAGATTCATTACTCTTTATTAAAGCTTATTGTATAGCTAATAAACAGCACAAAAGGAAAACAATTTAATTAAAACATATACAAAGATGCACCAACCATACAAGGGGAACAATGGTATTTTGAAAAGTTAAAAAGCAACAACGCTGCACTTAGTTACAGACAAATTCTATCTTCAGTGTTTCAAGAACACTTCAGAAAAATTAGACTTAACATCATGTGCTGTTACACTGCCATCCTGTGGCAAAGTACCTCAAGGTTTCTGTGAACATAAGAGTTTTCCAAATTATAACCTCCTTTCAAAAAGACTTAACATTCTACTCCTGAAGACAGGAAAACATCAGTAGAGATTTAGCTATACTTCAGGAAATGCTGCTCAAGATGACTAAGACTTGATTGCCTTAAAACATTTTAAAATGCTAAAACGGAAATATGTTCAAATAGGGGGGGAGGAGGGAAAATAGTAGGTTTCTTTAAACGTTTTGCTGAATTTTAATATAAGAATTTTTTTTGCATTTGGCCTATAAGTAAAAATAAGTTTTCTGCATTACAGAATTTGTTTTGTGAGAACAATGAAGAACAACACTCACACGAAGGTGATAGAACACAAGAAAAAGAAGACCCATGGTCATAATTGGTCTTGTACCTACCCCAGGAAACACTTTGAGAGGGTAACATGGCTGAACAAAGTCTATGAGAATAAAAGGCATTGCTAAACACAGTCCTTCTGAGGAAGGACTGCTTACACACTCCCCTGAACTGAAGACACTCAAGAAGCTGGAAACAGTCAAGGATTAAATTAACACAGAAATCTTCTCAGGTCAAAGACTTTCAGATCTCTGAGAAGCTGCCACAGACATTTAGGTTTCAAAAAACAAACCACATACTGACACTTCTACTGCCAATATCCTCATATTTGGGACACACCAGCTTTCTAGCATGGTTAGCCCTATGTCTTGTTTTCAAAGCACTAGAAATAATGCAATAATCTCAGGATGCAGAACATCTTACACAACTGGTCTCTAATTATTAAAGAAATTGGTGATTGATTTCAACTTTTTGACACTTCTTTTTCTTATCAATATCTTATATTTAAAATTCTTCTTTCAGTAGCCCCATAAATTACACAAGCTTCAACTTATGTGAAACAATCAGATCGTTTGCTCAGAATACCAAATCAGAAACTTTATTATATTTTGCTATCATGAGAACGTAATCAGTTAAACAATTAACTTCTACCAAAATAGCACTGTATCTTGAAAGCTCTAAGGTTATCCAATCCCAAACCTTGTTCCTACTTTGTATGCTCAAGTGACACCTAGAGGCTGTCCCTGCATGTGACAGATTTTACCTTTTGTTGAAAGTTAGGCTATGACAAAAACCTTGATCTGTTGCTCATCATTCTAGAATTCCTGCAAAATTTTCAGAATACATCTGACATCTACAAATTTGTTACAGGTACACTACAATATGCCATCTTTGTTCATGTCCCTTTCTACTTCCCAAACATACCATATACAAGATAAAGGGAAGCCCCTGCAACTGAAAAATGAGGTGAACACAGTAAGCATGTTCTTTTGAATCCATTTAAATGGTCCATGCATCCATAATTACTGTTCTCTCTTTTTCAAAAGTCTTGGTTATCTCCTTCTAGCAGAATAGGAACTGCAAACTTGTCTCTGCTTTTGGGCAGGATGTGTTGTGTTTGGAGTATGCTTTCTTTGGTCTGTTTCACAGCCATCAAAGAACAGACAAAACTCATCCTATTATTTTGTACCTGTACAGGTTCCCAGGCTGGATTCCTTAGCTGCTCCTGACTTCCATTGCCTTTGCAATGATGAGTCAAGTCCAAATATTGTAAAAAAAAAATTACTGACAGGAAACAGAAAAAAAAAAAAAAAATTGTGACACTGAGACTGGAATGCATATTGCCACATCTTTAGCTGTAATGAAAGTGTGATTATCAGCCTCAGGAACAGCTTAATCAGCAGATCATATTATGCACTATGGGAAGTACATCAGAAGAACTGTAAAACAGGCCCTCACAAGAAGTAACATGGGGCAAAAAAGTCTTCTTCAGATCAGCATATCAAACCTTGGCTTACAGTAGCTTTCTATATGGAACATTCTTAACTCCAGAATAGTGATTTTTTAACTGTCCCTTTATCTGAGCAATTTCCTTATCACACCTAAAGTACCACACAATTGAAGGTTGGTATTTTTTATAAACTATCTCTTAGTGACAGGTATCAGGTATGGCTGTTACTAAGAAGGTAGCAAATGCATGATATTAAAATCCCCAAAAGTTCTTATCAGTAAAAGCAGGTAAAAGAGAAAGCATGATAGAGTTCATTGGCAAGGTTTGCTCTGCAGATTACTAGATGGTAAAAGCACACAGAGAAGAAGCAAACTGAAATCTGAAATCTGAAATCAACCACCACAAAAGTGAGCTCAACCCAAAAACTATCTATGCAGAGACAGGGGCAAGGGTAAGGATAAGAAAGGGTGAGGGTTAAAGGGAATAAGGGAGAGCCTCCTGTCGCAGGGTTCAAAGGGGACTCCCTTGCCAAACTTTGCCCCAGACTCAACCAGATGTAAAAGGTGAATGCAATGCAATGCAAAGCAAAGCAAGCAAATTCCCTGTCCCAATCCAGGCTCCTGTGGGCTTGGCTTAGCCCAGTCCAGGCACAGGGAATTTTGGAATGGGATGGGTGGGGACAGGACAGGTGTGCCCAGGATGGAGGCCCTGAGGCGTCACTACTCACCTGAGCAGGGAAGGCATGAGAGCCCAAGCCTCCCTCCTGGCCTTTCCTGAGTGCTGCTTCCTTGCATTGCCAGGCACTGCTTAGGACTAAAGGCAAGAACAAACCCACTGGCCTGCTGTCCCTCAGAATTAAAAAAACAAAAGCTTAGGTACTTGACTGTAGTGAAATTAACACAACTCTAACAATCCCCAACATGACTGAGGACTGTCTTAATGCAAGTATTACATAAATTATTAATGTCTTCATTTCTAGGTCTTTGTCATGCCTTTATTCTGAGGGAGGGCATGGAAAATGGATGCACAAATTTTCTGACCAAACTAGGAAAAAATATCTTTTTCTGTGGCAAAGGAGATGCCCAGGATGGGAGCTTGTGTGCTGTGTAAATTCCTATACTTTAAGGTACAAGTACAGCAAACAAGTAATGAGGATCAGTTCCAGAAATCCACTGAGATGATTTATATATGCAACAACCAGTCTAGAGTTTACTCATTGCTGAGCTATGTTTGGCTGCAAAGCCATCTTGACAGCTGAAGTAAAAGTTGGATGTCATCTTTGCTATCCTAAGAGGGAAGCCCAGAAACTCTGAATGCTTTTTTTTTCATGTATTTGATTTGTCCTGCCGTGAAAATACCTAAGTGTTAGGGTATTTCCAGAACTAAACTTGAGATAGTGCCATTTTCAAACTTCAGAGTAAAATTCTCTCCAACTGACTGAGCAGACTCATTTTTCATCCTCCTCAAGCACCTGAAACAGCTCTTCTATCTGGAACATATGCATTTCCTATAAGGGACAAAACCCGTCTCTTACCATTATGTGATTTTGAGTTGGAGTTAACACATTAGAAAGAAGAAAGCTGTTCATAAGATTAAAGAGGTTTCCCTTGGCAGAAGATCTTTTCATTCAACCTTTTTGATTTTATACAGTACTTCTGTTCACACAGATGGGGGAGACCCACAGATGGTCACGGTGCTGTTGGAATACACCCTGCTGTCTTGGCTGCCATCCCCTGTGCTTTGGGACACAGTCACAGAGCTCTGGTAAATTCTCAGCAGCCCTTTGCTCTCTGTCTGTCAAGGCACTTCCACCCTTGTGCAGGAGAGACTTACCCTGAGTTACTGCAACTGATTCCCTTAATGGCTCATGCCAAAGGCATGGAATTCACAGCCAGGGAACTCAGGGTTTGAACTTGCAGCACACTACTTACCTACTTCGGGGAAACTGCCTGAGGGAGATTTTTCTGTCCTGTTTTTTTCCTTATAGTGCCTCAGTGATGCAAGGAAAGTTCCTCCAAGAATGAGGAAGAAGATCCCATACTTGACCCAAAAGAAAGTATGTGCAATGGCCACTAGCTACAGCACAGCCGGTATGTCCTCGTTGTTAGCTTACCTCAAGTACCTTGTTCTTGAGCCCTTATCTTCAGTTTAAGTTATCTTTATTGCAGGAAAAGACCATCCCCACAGGTGATAGCCAGGAACAGACATTTTACTTTGCATTCACATCTTCCCTTATTTTCTTTTTGTAGACAATGCCTGAAGCTCCCTTCTCAGCTCTGCCAAGAAAAATGCTTTGTTCCTGGTTCATGACATTAGCTTTTCTGGTAACATCCTTGGAGAAGTGTGTGGGGGGGTAGATAAGCTTTCAGAAAAAGGCTTACAGCTGACTTCCATAAGGGCAGCATGAAGGATAAAATCTCTTCCTCTAAGAATTATTAAGCACTGTGATCCCTCAGTGCTGCTGCCCCATTTCCTAGAAAACATACATCATGTCCAACAGACACTACAGTTCTTGTACATTGCTGACTTCAGCCCACCTTTCTGCTGGTGTTGGCAGTCTCACCACTGCATGTGTTAGGAATGTTGCTTCAATTAGTTTTCAATGTTTTAAGTTTGGCTTTTCACTGTCTCATCTGCACCACGCTTCATATTCTGAGAGCCAAGCAGCATCTCAGAGTGATACTCTTGGAAGGATGAGGCCCATATCCTAAATCTCACAGCCACAAAACTTTGGTATGAAGTTCATGCAGCTAGAAAGAGATGTCCCTGGACATTCCATCAGCTTTCCTAGGGATCCTCTTTTCCACTTCACATACACATTTTTTCTGACTAGATTGCAGGCCCTATTGGGGCTCCTGCCTTGCTTGCAAAGCACCTGGCAGGGTAGAAACCTTCATCAGCAGAGAAGAAAAGTCACCTAAAGGCCTGACCCTTTAGGGTCACTCTGTGTGAGAGACACAGAGTGGTTAAACACCATGATTCAATGAGAATCTCCAGATGAGATGGTGAAAGCTGGATATGATCCAGGCCCAGCTGACTAACAGACTGGATGTTCAAGTGCCCTGCTCAGCAGGTTGGTAAATCCCAGCCTGCAGGGGAGCAAAGCCTCATAGGGTCAGCCTGTGGGCATGCACTGCCCTGCAAAGTCTTCACCTTCCACCCAGACGTCATCCTGCTACTGAGAACCTACAGGACTGCTTGCTTCCTGTGACTTGTTTGATGAGCATATGGATAGTCTCTTTTCTTTAATGCCTCATCATAAACAAGCAATCAAAATACTGGGAATAAAATCACAAAGTGGAGTACTGAGGGGAGCTGTTTGCCAAAGCCTTCCCTCACGGCAATGTCCCAGGCTCACCCCAGGCCAGCGGCACTGCTCACAGATTTGTATGCAGATATCTGATTCGGAATCAGTGTCTTACAAGGAAAACATTTTAACAAGTAATGAAAACCAGAATATAGTCCTTTAAACAACACTTGTATGAAGGCCTAGCAAAGTCCTGAAGCTCTGGTATGGGCAGAGACCACTTTCCCAGTCTGCCACACTGTCAGGATAGCCCAAGGAGGCCCTGGTCAGCCAAGTCTGACCCAGTGATACCTTGCAGAGTCCAGTCCCATGAGTAGAAAGTTGCCCCAAAAATGCACAGTGGAGCAGTTGCAGGTGAGGCAGTGAGTTTAGCTGTCCTAGTTACTGCCATCTCTTAAACCATCACAAACAGTGCTCTGATAATGCCAAAGGCACTCCTAGGCTTTTAAAATATGAAGTACTGAATCTGCATCTGAATTTGCATTTCTGAGTCTTATAATGTGAAGACAATTTCCACAAAAGAGGTAAGGAGGGGCAGGTCCCACATATTCTTTCATCCTCATTATTTTATTACTTGTTTTATTAGTTTCACACTATGGTTGTTCTATGAAATGGACATCAGAGAAGTAACAGCTAAAGGCTTGAATGTTTTAGATGCAATGTTGCCTTGACAGTGATCTAGCAGAATGACATTTGAAAACAAGCTGTATCCTTCAGCACAATGACATGAAAGCCTGTGGGTTTTATAGCTGAAAAGTAACATTGTCACATGCCCTGAACTGAAAAGACAGGAGAGAGAGATACTGAGAGCACTTCCACAACCTTAGCAACAGCTTTGATCCTTTCCAGAGCAAAACAAAGTACTCTTTATTTGGCTCAGCTTGAAAGGTACCAACTACAACACTTCGATAAACAAGATTTTTCCCACTCACATAAGAAACATAGAATCAGAAAGTGGTTTGGGTTGGAAGTGACCTTTAAAGGTTATCTAGTCCAGCCCTCCTGCAATAAGCAAGGACATCACCTACACCAGGCTGCACAGGGCCCCATCCAGCCTAGCCTTGAACCCTTCCAGGGACAGATTATCTACAACCTTTCTGAGAAACCTGTTCCAGTGTTTCGCCATTCTCATAGTAAAAAATTTCTTCCTTAAACCTGGTCTGAATCTACCTTACTTCGGTTTAAAACCATTGCTCTATCACAACAGACCCTGACTTTCAATCCATCCTTATCTTTCTTACAAGCCCCCTTTACCTTCTCTTTCCCCCCAAACATGGACTGGCACAGGATGAAAGAGGCTGATTTGTTTTCTTCCTTGACTTTTCATTCCAACGTTATTAGGACAGTAACTGTGCAAGTCATCAGTTTCCTAATATTTCTTGTCCCTCCAGGAAATCTTATCAGAACAGTAAGGTTAAGATGAATACTTAAACACTGGGGCCATGCTATCACTGGAAAAGGTAGTATGTGAAGAAATATGCTTCAAATTTAACTAATTTTATCTTCGTCCTGAACATGACATTAGAATCTCATCACTTGTTTTTGGAAAACTACATTTAACAAAAACATTCTACCTCCTCTAAATATCCCTGATTTCTCCATTAATTCTATAGCTCAGACTAACCAAAATAATAAATTTTCAGTCTATGACGCATACTAAAAATCTGAGGATTGAGTGTAGTTGATGATACATGATGGGAAAATTGTCAGGCTAGTAACTATTAGGATTTCCCTTTTAAAAAAACTAGAAAGCAGATTCAATTTCTTTTAATGCTGTGTGAAAAGATCATTGCTTGCATACTACTCAAGCATGAGGAAACACAAAACTTGTTTGCTTATGCCAGCTGATGTCTGCTCACTTGTGTGCTGTAGTCATGTTTAATTCTGATTCTCTGGGCTTTACATGTGTGCTCAGCTGTGCATGTAGCAAATCATGCAGCAGCCTGCAGCTTATTAGCCCATAGTTTCTGCACAGATTGTAATTACTTCTGGCTCAGAATATAAAACATACAGGTTTCTGGGCAAAGGCAACTTAAGACAGCAGCTCACTGCTCAATTATGCCAGTGCCACGTGTGGTCAAGCTATAAACCAGATGGGAGAAGAGAAACATTAAATGCAACCCCATGGGGCTTTGTAGGATGTTTATAAACCTTAACTTTGCAAGTTTAATCTTAACTCCATTTCAGCAGTGAGATTTACACTGCAGCCCCACAAGCACCGATATCAGCATCACCTATGAGGCATCAGACTTTGAGAGCTGTCCAGCAGAAAAAAAACATGAGGCAACCATTTACTCTGTTGAGTAAATGCTGTTGTAATTTACATGCTTTAAAATTCTAATTTCACATGTATCATCTCAAAATGGATTTTTTTTTTTTTTGTAGCTTACAAGAAGCTTGAACTGTCATTCATCCATGATCAGAGTACCACTTATTTGGACTAAATTTCTTTTTCACAAAAATCACTTAGTTTAAGTAGATTTATCTGAAGTGGACTATTCCAGCCATTTGATGGGGATTTCAAATTAAATTCCAGTTGTGAACTATTTGTGTCAGGGACTATTCTGGTACGTGTTACAAGGGGAAGTCCAACATGTTTTGTGATTTTTCCAATGAAAGTAATTACCAAGTTGGTATGAAAATGAGAATGAAAAATGGTGAAGTTCTGAACCCAGGAAAAAATATTATTCTAGTTCTATTTTTAGAGCAGTCAGAAGCGTTGAGGTATGTCAGCATCCTTACACATTTCTTCACAATAGCATAGAATGATGGCTCAGTTTCAAAAGGCAACAAAGAATACACTGAACTGTATTACATTCCCAGGGTTTTTTTCCCCAAGTCATATTTGATTGAAATTAACAGAGATGAATATAGAAGGAAAATGGCGAATAGACAAGGAATAAAGGAACATTAATAGGATTTTCAAACAAGATTGTCTTACTTGCAGCAATGTGACATGGTTTAATCCATTTTAAAATGACTAAGTTCTTTG
The DNA here is from genome assembly GCA_013397555.1 of Urocynchramus pylzowi. Taxonomy (NCBI): domain Eukaryota; kingdom Metazoa; phylum Chordata; class Aves; order Passeriformes; family Fringillidae; genus Urocynchramus; species Urocynchramus pylzowi. The sequence continues at coordinate 2,902,656 of VZRH01001001.1, read as the reverse complement.
GGGCAATTAAGCTAGCACCAGGGCAGTAGAAAGTGCACAGAGCATGCATTTATGGATGTATTATAACAACAGTACTAAAATGAAATACTGCTTGATTAAATTTTAACAACCAAGAAACAACCTCTTTTTGTACCATGAAACCAAGTATGTCTTGTGAGGGGAAGGGGAAGGATGATGTTTGTGGAGTTTTTTTCACTTTGCTGCAAAAAGTCTATGGAGTTAGTGGTATATGACAGAACCAAGGGAGCTCCAATGGTTCAGGACTTCACAATGAGGATTTAGAAACCAGTTGTGGTGGTTTTGCATTAATTGATTTGTAGTGAAGAGGGAAATAGTCAGTGTTGCTTCAAATAGCTCAGCTTTTAAAAGGAATTACCTCATGTGCTGAAGCAAAATCCTGATGCTAAAACAGACTATGAATGTTATAATCTATGAAAGTCAAATATATACAAATAATCTTAAAAAGCAACTGAGTTTTATGCTGAATATGACTAAAATGGAAGAAGTGGCCCAAGTTTCCCAGTTTGCAGAAAACAGCTCACTAGTGCAGTTGCTGCTCTGTGCAAATGTTAACTGCTGTACTGCTACCATTCTGATAAATCAGAAAATAAACAAAAAAATACAAAAGGTATTCCGAGCAATAGAGTGATGGGATTGTGCTAGGATTCTCATGCTGTTGTATTCACCCATTGTGAAAAAAGGTGTAACACACACTTGGAACCTTAGAATTACCTCACTGAAAAAAGCTAATGACTTTTTTCTGCAGGAAAGTTTTATCAGCTTTTTAAAGTATTCACCTGTTTTTTCATCAAAAGCCATATTGTTTGGATGCAAAAAGAACATAATGCAAATATCAAGCCAATTTATAAACAGTATCTGTCTTCTTTCAATCAGGACACAGATAAAAATCAGATTCATCCCAATAGGGCAGGCAATTAACTTTGTTCTTTGTAGGTTTTACCCTTTTCAGTAATAAAATGTAAAAGATCACTGCCTTTGTTGGTTTTTAAAATGCTCTGGGATTTAGGAAAAATACCATAGTCCAGAAACAAACTCTTCAGTGTCTCTCAATTCACTTCAAGTTTATCTAGAATTCTTAGGAATTATAGCTCTTCTTTCATTTTCTCAATTTCTTAAGGAAGTGTTTATAATGTTTCATAATCATTACTTAGTACAGACACTCTAAAAACATCTTCCAGCCATGCTAAAACAGAGGTATGTGCCTAACTGGGATCCAAGCAAGTATAACGAGAAGAACCAGCAAGTTTATTCATCACGTAAATCTTGACTTGTCCCTGGGGGCTGTTTGGCCTTTACAGTGAAGAGTTGGCCTGCAAAAGAGAATTACTCTTTACTAATGTGTCACATATTTGCTGCTCACATTTTAAAATGTACTGAGAATATCCACAGATAGAGCTAATTGTTAGTTTATTGTAAGAGAAATCTCCTGTGAAAGTTTTAAATCCTAATTTATGCAGGAGTGATTAAACTGCATGGCTTCTGTTTACCCTTATTGTAGGAGATTCAGGACTTCACAACATGTTGCAATTTCAGCTTGCAAACCATTACAAAAGCATCTCACCTGCTATCCTCAGCCCACCTTTTCCAGCTGCCAAGGCCCCTAAGGCTCAAGTTCCTCCTGTTGTCACCTCCTGTTGCACACACCAACTGCCTACTGGCTGCCAGCTGAGGAGATGCTTTATGGAAGGCATGGTTCCAAGATTTGGTAAGAGAGCAGATTTTTAATAGAACTGTTAAACTGAAGGGGAAACTTGCTTTATTTAGATGCGAATTTTGCCCAATCTTTGCAAGACTGACTTGCATACCTATGTCTAAGTGCTTGAATTCAACTTATAGAAAAACTTTCAGCCATGTTCCCCAGTATATGAGGAATAGATGCTCTTCAAATTACCTGCACCAGCTTGCAGGCAAATTGAAAACCAGTTTTCTACATACTCCCCTTATTTACTGTAAACTGAAGGAGTTCCCCACAAAACTTGCAGGTAAAATGTCTCTCTGACCATTTCACCCATGCCCTCATCTTACTGTGCAGAACAAAGTTTGAAAAATGCCATCTCTGAATTCTTCAGAAGATGGATGAACTGACTTGAGTGCCGATTTCAGAAAATAAACACTAGTAAGTTTGCATAATGTCTTATTAGGACCACAAAACGCTGATCTTTCCCCTCCAATGTTAACACAAACAGACATGTCAGAAATTAGAGCATTTTATTTCTCCAAGTAACATATCTCACAGTTTTGGTCTTTCCATCTATTAGAACCCAAAATTTATTTTTACTGTAAGTGAATAGCAAGCCTATTATAAGTGATAAATGAGAATCAACATCTGTTCAGTATGCAATCTGATCTAAGACTGTGTCACCTCGAAGCATTTTACTTCTAAGTAGTAGTGAGTAACCGTTATATTTTTATTCCACATTAACAGAGCCCAACCCAACATTAGTATCTTTGTTTGATGTAATGTAGGAAAAACTTGAATGCTAGGTTACTAGAAAGCATAAGGGGGGAAGAAATAGCTAATTTGTATCATAAAGAATCCAGGTTTGAAAAACTCAAAGGTACAGGAAAAAGGAAGATGAGGCAAGAAAATAGCGTTTAAAGAAAAGGCATTTTGGAATTTTTAAGTACTAGAGGAACTGACTTATACTACACCACAAACCACCCCACATAATATTGCTACCACGAAATCAAACCCTTTGAGTACGAACAAAGTTCCCCTCTCTCCCCCCAAAACTGAGTTTTGTAAGCAAGCATCAATCCGCCCGGTCGGGAAAACACTGTCTAGGAGTATCCGAGACTTTCACCCGGCTGGTTGCACTGAAACGCTCAACACCGAGCACCAGCGCTCCTCCGGGAACAAAAAGCTCGTACCAGGAAACTACCAAACCAAACATCAGGAATGCCCAGGAAGCTTTATTATATTCCACTTGAAAAAAGGCGAACGACTGCACAGTCAGAGTCCGGAAGCAGGCATTCTGCGAGGCTTCTCCCGGTCAGTCCTTCGCAGGAACCACACGGGAGAGAGGGCCAGGACCATGAGGGCAGAGGGTCAGGACTCGTCGGGCTTGTCGGCGGGCGGCCCGCAGGGCTGCAGCATCTTCTCCATCAGGTTGAAGCGGACGCGCGCCTTGCTCTCGTTCTCGGCGATGGCGAAGTAGTTGAGCAGGTCGAAGTGGCCCATGTAGGAGCAGTACGAGTCGCGGTGCTGGTTCACCAGCCACTCCCACTTGGTGGTGTCGGCGTGCCCCGTGCCGATGTACTTGGACTGCAAGTGCTCCAACTGGCTGTGGATGGTGTAGCGGTCCGTCATGGCGCGGCGGGCGGGCGGGCNGATCGGCCCGGGCGGCGCGGACGGCTCTGGGCGGCGGGACCTTTTCCGGCGGGCGCAGCGGCGCTTCCCGCCGCTTTTCCTGCCGCAGTGCCCGACGGGAGCGCACCGGGAAGGGGCTGCCGGGAGCTGTAGTCTCCTCTCCGCCCCCCTCAGCATAAGTAAATATTGATATCGTAATAAAATAGTTTATTCGCGGTCCGATCACGTCAGTTGGCTAAGCCATAGTAAGGCAAATGGTAGTTGCCAGGTCGGGCCGCTATCTGTAACTTAGCAGGTAAGTGAGGGCCGAGGATTTAATTTTAAAGCACGTACGTGAGGGCTGAGGGCTGGCTCCAGAGCAGATTTCGTGCTCCGAGCACGGGAATGGGGCTGCGCCTCAGATTGAGGCAGGTGCTCCGCTGAGCCTGGATGTAAAGCCTCGAGCCTCCCGTCGATTTGTAAAGCAAAGATACGGCTTTGATAGTGATCAATTCACCTGGAATGCAAGGGACGTGCACTGTCAAATCTGGCTGCGAAGTACCCACGTAGGGGATCATGGGGAACAACATCAGAAAGTCTCTCCTGCCAGGAGGTGTCAGAAAACAGGAAAGCAAAGCCGCGGGGCTCACGCTTCGGGGCACAGCTTAACCCCGGCTCCTGACACAGGCTCTCTATAAACCGCAGCTCCGGGTTGCTTCCCACATCAGCGACATGGGAAGCCTGGCTCCGGAGAAAGAAAAAGCTACCACAAAAAAACATCCAGGAGGTGCCAAAAGCAGCCCAACCCCCCTTTTCGTTAGCCCTTTGCTTGGTGAGAGGGCAATGCACTACTGCCTGTGGTCACGCTGCCCCGAGTCCACGTAGAGAAGGGCTGAAGAGAGCCCCGCGTTTGCAGGTCCTCCCAAAGTAAGTTTGGTGAGGTTACTTCTGCTACATGCAGCTGAAGAAAGTCCTGTATGTCCCATTCCTGTTCCTTTGTAATTTGAAGAGCTCTGAGTTTATCTTCCCCAGATGGGGTGAGCAGGGTCAGGGGATTTAAGTCAAAATGAAATACTAATGTTGAAAAATATTTTTTACTAGTGAAGCTAGTATTTTATCTGAATGTTAAACTCACAAGCAGATATAAAACCCACAGAAAATATAGCTTGTGTTGGCTATCTTCTTTTGGTCAAAGTCAAGCTTGAAATAAATTTTATCATCCACCAAAAGAGTTTTTTTCCAGCTCTGTTCAAGAGCTTACATAATGTAAAGTTTAAAATGCATGAAATGATTCATGCTTTCATATGCTAGTAGTGTTTTTGATTATCTGTTTTAAAATAGGAAAGACACATTGCCAGAAATTTTTCAATAGGACACTGAGCTATTTCCTCCTGTCCTTGTAAATGCCCTGTAGTCAAAAAGAAATCCACAAAAATGTTGTGTGAAAACTCAGGATGATTCTATGCCCCTTGTTTAAAAGTGAGCGTCTTATAAAACCAAGGCCATATAAAGCAATGTAAAAACAACGTTCTGAAGTGTCCTTACCCTTCAGTGCAAAGAGCTAAATGAGGACTATAATTTTTTATTTTTGTTATTTTTATGAGGGTCTGTTGAGTCATTGCTACCAAGGCTTACTTAGCTGGAAGCAGATTACACAGCTGGATACAGCAGTTGCATTCTGTGGTTGCTTTCAGAGAGACCAGGAGAGGAAAAACAAACAAACACAACACTTTAGGAGTTTCTATGTATGCTGGCACACAGAAAGACAAAAAAGGGACATACTTTCAACAAGGAAGAGCTTTCATTTCTTTTTTAAATGGCATCTTTCTAAAGAGTGGGCTAGCAAGAAGAATACTAGCTTTTAATAGATGTTCCATGCCAACACAGTGACACACAGGGCTGCCCTCACAGCTGTTTTGAAGTTCTCCTCTTGGAAACTCTAAACCAGGGGATGTATTGATTAAAATAGCCTTTGGAGCAGAAAAGATTCCCAGAAGCTTATCCATCTCTTGCAGATGTTGCAGTTTCTAGGAGTAATAACTGCATTAAAAAGGTGTAGTAGTTCTTATTAAAAAACAACAACAAAACCAAAAACAAACCAAAACCAAAACAAGCCACAACAAACCCTCAGCCAACCAAAACAATGAAACAACAACAATAAAAACCCAATCAACCAAAAACAAACAAACAAACCCAACCAAACAAAAAACCCCAAACCTGACTGGGAAGTGTGAATCTGAAATTTTCAGTAAGTTTGTTACTGGGCCAGATTAAAATGCTGTGTTCAGGCATCCAGAGCTCTGGGAAAACTCACCAAAACTTCACTCTGTATTGGCTTTTGGCCAAAAACCTCGGAGACTACCACACAAGCTTACCAATTCAAGGAAGAAAAGATAGGTAGTAAAATTTCCAGCTGACAGGCAAGTGACAATTATTTACAAGTAATTATTTAACTTAAATTTCACTCTAAAAATAAAAATATTCATCTGCTAGCTTTCATTATTTATATTAAATTATATTCACTTTCTCTTCATTTCTTGTTCTATACAAAAATAAAATCTGTAGTTGGGCCTTCTTTTTCTTGTTAGGTCTATTTTTTACAAAATGAATGCATGCACTAAGGCACTTTCATTTCAAGTTTAGAGGAACACTAAATAAGTGGGGGAAAGGAGATGCAGATATACATAGAGAGAATAATTGCTCAGTGGTAATATGCTTGCGCGACTAGGATTCCTGAAAAAGTAGCATTTTTGGGTATGTCAAGGGTTTTGCACTGAATACCATTAAATATCATTGTCAGAATACACAATAATGGATGCATACTTATGGAAGTCTCATAAATGTGTTGGTTTTAGTGCTGAAATTATCTATTTGGACAGTAACACCGTATCCCTTCAAGTCAGGTTTCAAAAGGTGGAGACACTGGGAGGCTGTAAGGAACTGCAGAGGCCACTGGGTGTCAGGGTTGGACCTGCAAAAAATTCTTCCATAAAAACGGAATGGTTGGTTGCACCTCCGAAATGTAGAGGAAAAAGGGTAGAGGGGGCTGCTGGACCAAGAAAGCCATTGTCAGTGGCTGCCCAGTACAAGGTGTAACCAAATGTTTGAATTTCCTACTGACTCTTTGGGTGGAAGTGTGAAGACATAAATACCCTGCAAACAAGAGGAGGTGACAATCATAATGGATAAAACCAACACACACCCAGAAAGATGATAAAATGGGGAGGCATGCCTTTTTTTTTTTTCCTCCCAGAAATTCCTCTGTTCATTATATTGATTTATCCTACAAATACAGTGGAAAAAAAAAAAATCAGAGATTGCATTAGCCTGGCCAGAATGGTGCTATTATTTAAATAATGATAAAAACCCATTGTGTATGTGGCATGTGATTTTTTTTAAGTATATATTTCATTTAAAATATGTTGCTTCTGCTAAAATAGGGGTCTTAGAATATTATTTTCATTCACATGAACTGCAATGCAGTTTCTCAAATGTTGTTATAGCCCATGAACATTATCAGCCTCAGACAGCCCTTATTTTGGCTCAGGTGGAAGACAATTTTGGTGCTTTTCTCAAAGATCCTGTAAAAAAACATTTTTCACAAGCAAGCCTCTTCTTCCACCTTGTTTTATGTAAACTCCCCCAATTTCTTTCTTTGCCCTGTAGTCAGAATCACGATTTTGCTGCAGGGTATGAATTTGCCATCCCACTGCAGCCACCCACAGCCTTTGGGCTGCTTCTGGGTTAGAGGAAACCCAGTCCTTGCAAGCATGGTTAAGTTTCAAACTTTCTTCCACCATTAGAAACTATGTTTTGTTATTGCTTTGATTTTGTAGTGTGTAAATACTCCAAAATCTGAAAGCTGTTTTAAATTGTACGGCTGATTCTCTGCCACAGCTATAGATTGGAAGAATGTGGAGGAAAAATTAGGAGAGAAGAAATACTGTGTATCCTACCATTGAAGGCATACACTTTATGCTGCTCTGTATTGACATAATCAATCATATTATCTTGAATCAGACTGCAGCTGGAGAAATTCACTGCTGAAGAATTGCCACACTGAGGAGACCTGTGACCTGCACTAACGGTGTCTTGCCTAGGAGCAGCTTAGGGATCACAGAGACTGGGCCTTGGAGCTTCACACTCCATCAGTTGCTTGTGACTATCACTGTCATGCTCTACGCCTTCTGCATGGGTCTGAATACCAGCTGTATGCCTTAGGTGCACAGGAAATGGAATTAGCTTAATTAGGTGCCACTGAGAACTTCCTAGCAAGGTGCAGGAGCACCTTAAAAGCAGAGAGGCATTAAGGGTCACTAGCACAGTGTTTGCAGATGAGACACTGAAATAATGTGGTGATCTGAGGAATGTGGTGTGGAGGGAGATGCAGCACAGCGAAGACCTGGTAGAGACACCTCTCACTTGCTGTTTAGAGGGAAGTTCTTTGTTCCAAAGCCAATACTTTGAAAATAAAAGCCTGTCCAGTAATGTGATTAGTTACCTCATCAGGCTAAAAATAGAGCCAGTAATAGTCTGCCAGGTGAGTTGAAATTACTTGTGTCCATATACGTTTTTGTAATGGGAAAGGTTTGTTCTTGTCATGCATTTGGAAATCAAATGAAGTAATAAGAGTAAACACAACAAAACTGAGGAAGACTACAGAACTCTCCAAGAAGCAGCTGTATTCTGCCCATTTTCTTTGCATGTCTTTTCTTCATTCACTCCAGATAAACTGCCACAGCTAATACAACTATTAATTGTGTTCAATAAGGTATACAAAAGTAGCAGTGATGAAAGGCACATCTTTAAATAGGCCAATATTTTGAATAATAGAAATGTACACAAATTTAAATTAGAAGAAATTGATTTGGCCATTGAGTAGCTCTGTGTATCATATCACTGTATGCTTTCTGTGTGCAAGAAAGAGTAAGGACAGAGGAAGTGACTTTTCTTTTTTTAAGTCTGACTTGAAGATGCTTAATGCAGCTGTTTCTATTTTTATCTGCCACGTAATTCTCATGTTTTAAAAATACTGATTTCTTCAGAACAGTGCTTAAAAGTGTTCTGTACAGAGAAGCCTATCTGTAGCCAGCCTTTTCTATCTCCAGCTTTCCCCATCACACATAGTGCACAAGTATTCATCATTTCACCTCCTTCTCTGCAGTAAGCACAGAGGACATTGGTGTCATCACCCTTATCTAGACAAAAAAATCCATCATCTGTATTGTGCACAAGGGCAGCTCATCTGTTACTGCACAGCAAGTCAGTTCATAAAATTAAAAAAATAAGAGCAGGAGAAGCATGGAGCTGTTGATATTAGTGAGTCATCATCTTGCCTATTTGGTGTGTGTTGTACTAATTCATGTTGTGAAATTTCAGATGGTGGATTGCTCAGGGGACAAACAGCAAAGGAGAGAGGGGGCAGCAATGGATATTTAGGATATTAGAATCACTGCAGGGGGAAGAAGATAACTGTCCCTTCCATGCATCTCTAGGAAATGGCACACCAGTCACCACCAGTTCACCACAGAATTATAGAATCAAGTTCAAGTCCAGCCTTCTTCAGTTTAAGGCCTTTTCCCCTTGTTCTATCATCACACACCCTGCAAAATAGTCCCTCTCCAGCCTTCTTGTAAGTCCCCTTTAGGTGCTGGAAGGCTGCTATATAAACCAGTTGTTTCTCAACCTGGGCTGGGAACTTCCTCATTTGAAATAAAAAATGTACATAAGCCTCTTGCATTTACTGTGAAAGTAAAGCTCTCACGAATAAGATGATGCAACATATCTCACCTCCAGTTGTATCAAAGTATTGCTGTTTATTACTTTTAAGGCAAATAGAATATCATTTTTCCCAACACCAAGCACCATAGACAAATTAATATGTTGAAATCACAACCCTTAGTAACTCATAATAAATGTCTTTTTGATTGCTGGTTTCATTGTTGGAAATGTCTTATTAATCTCAAGCTGAAAATTGCTTAAATGACTAGATTCTCAAAATAAAAAATAAACCCAGAGTGTAGAGACTTGGCAAAGAGCAAGCCTCTGGAAGCAAGGTATTTATAGTCAGGATTGGGCAATGTTAGTAATGTATGATGATAACCATCCCATCTATGCATTTTGGAATGTGATTTGAGAGCTTGAAAGAGAATTGCTGATTTTGGAAAGCAAACATTTAGGGAGTACAGCAAAAAGATGTTATCTCTTTAGTAATACTTCTTCCCACCTCCTCAGCACCATGCAGACTAAGAAACCTTGAAACCAAAAAAAAACCAAAAATAAAAATCATCCTAACCTGGACATTTTTAAGTAAGCTTTCAAAGATGTGATTTCTTTTGCTATTGTTTTTAAATAGCATATATTGTTCGTTCTCTTTTTTTTTTTTCTTTTTGCATTTTGAGCTTCTGTATTGGACTTTGTGTTTACTCTTCTCCATAAATATTTGAAAGAATTTTCTTTTATAATGTTTGAAGGTACTTAATTTTAGATTAGAGCTGAAATGTTCACATACATGATTGCAGGGAAAGAGGCTTTAAGAAAAGCGCTGTGAAAACTGCTGGGGTTGTAATGTAGAGCCCCAACAGGATGTTTGCAGATCGTGTCAATGACGAACAGCTCATGTCTCTCAGAACAGCTGTTGTGAAGCACAGATGATCTGGTATTCACATACAGCTGTGTATTGCAGCCCATTTGTGGAAAAGCCTTCAGTATGAAATGCAAGCATTTGAAAACCATAATTGTCAGTTCCCTGTTCTCTATCTTTTTCAGCCTTTTGTAACTTAACAAGGGGTTCCTCTTGGCTAAGGCGCACTCTTACAGTGTTTGCACTCACCCACTGGGGCCTTGTTCACAGCCTCATGGTGCTATTGTTAGATCAGCTCTCGTGGCCATTTGTGATATTCACCCCAGGCATAAAGACACCTGGTTTTGAACAGGATTAATGGGATTTATTTTTAACAGGCAGAGAAAGAGAAGTGCAGTCTATCCAGTCTATCCACTTTAAGCTCCAAATGCAGTCTAGATGTTCTGCCAGTAGACTTAAGAACTTAGACTTATGTCAGGTATTTCAGGTGCTAAGACCATTGGCAGCAGTCATTCATACTTGGCACCTCAAAAGGATAAAGCCCAAAGGGTAAGGAAAGCTTATTGTTCATGCCAACAAAAAGTCAGCATTCAAGGAACAGGTTGGGGCAGAGATTCCCATACCAATGTGTGCATGAATCTGTGACTGCCTGTAGCTGTCATGGCACCTTGTCACACTCAAACACGTAGGACATTATTTGCAAACCTTGAAAGAAAAGTCAAAGACAATTAAATTAATTCTCAACTACATTTGCAATTACAGCAAGTTGTCAGGTGATTTTTCTTAGTAAGGGATGAATACACAACAGAAAACACTATCAGAAAAAAAAATATAATCTCTTTTAGTTAAAGGACCATGAACATTGGCCAGTGTAATCCCATGACAGCTTTTCTCTCCCCCATTCAGTAAATTCCTTGTGTGAAGATGAGCTGCAGAATATTCTCCTATAAAACATGTTTATTCCATCTCATAGAGGTAATAAAGGCTCCACAATCTTTTCTGTACCGTGTCTGACTGCTGAATTTATCAGTGTGAAAAGAGCTACTCTGAGTGACTCAGCTGCAGAATAGATTTGTCTTGTCATTGGAAAACAGACTTGTATAGCTGCTGAGTCACAAACTGGTTTGCATAACTGGAAGGGTAAAACAAGCTTGTCTAGTGACTCAGTTTGTAATTTGATCCTCCTCTCATTCCCAAAAGCACATGCACCTGTATTTTGAAACTGCTGGGATCGTTAATTACAGTTTGATTCATTTCAGTGGTACCCATGGAATGTTTCCTTCCAATACAGTCTGCTGTTCGAGTCTTCTCTCATAATCCCTGGGATGTGGCCAAGTGCTTCTTCCTTCACACAGGGGGGAAAAATTATTTGTGTTTTCCTTCACTACTAAAACCAGTCAACATTATGATCCTAACAGATCTTCCAGTAGAACTTCAATCAAAAAACCAGCACCTGTACTTTTCACCTTTTTTAAGGGACTATTATTATTCCATTTAAGAGACTATTTTTGATAGAAAGTTAGGTTTAGGAAATAAGGTGGATGTTTTATGTGTGTGTAGAATTTCAAAATGTTGGTAGAGAAATCATAAGCCAAAATCTTCCCGCATGTGTAGGTACCTTATTTTGACTTGCTGTTTGTGGAAGAAGAAAATGGCCTTTTAGCTAAGAATATTTCATGCTCAGGAGGAATTAGAAAAAAACTTTGTATTGAGAGCTGTTTATCTGATGCTCTATCATCCAGAGAAACAGAAGCATGTAAGTGTGATTTAAGAAAAAGCTAGCCTTAAATCTAGAGAGAAAAGAAAACAAAACATTGAGGGTAGTCATCTACTTTATGGATGTCATTGTTTCCTTTATAAAACATATTAGAAAGTGCAGCACAGAACTGTATAGTACTACAGAATAGTAGTACTGTTAGTACTAATGTGTAGTATCCTACAAGCACTAACTCTTGATGGCCATACTAGGAAAGGAAAGTACTTCCTAATCAAATAGATGAGGATATTGAGACAGGCAGTGAAATCCCGGGTCAGAAGCCCCATGCTGACCTGGTGACAGAGCAGACTCCTTGGTGGTACTGCACTGTGCCCATCACCCAGCTCTGCTCCAGCTCTCCATGAAGGTTTTTCACTGACTCAGCTCAGCACAGCACAGAAATCACCTCTAGGTGAGACTTGTTTATGACTGTAATGGTTTGGTTTAGGTAAAAGCCCTTTGGAAAATTTTATTGTCAGTTAGGTTTCTGTTTCCTCCTACGTACTCAAGCGGAGCCTGAACTGAGCTCACACTCACGCTGACACATTTCTCGCCTTTCTCACACTGTGCCGAGGAGCTCCTCTGAAAGCTGCATTTTGATTTGTATGCAGACACAGTCATATTATTAAATACAAAAAGCTCTACCAATTTTATAGCAAAGCTGAAAATTTCCACTTTTTTACCCAAACAAAATGAAATTCTGTTTTCCCAGGATGAGCTGGAGGGAGGCGGGGATGAATCTGAATCCTTTACATTGCTTTGTCCAGTATGTTCCATACAAACAACTTGTGCATTGACCCTGATGATACCTTTTCAGCTGTTTGAATGCTTGAATGCAACCTTCATCTCAGAAGTCCTCCAGCTCTTGGTTGTTAGGGAGCTGTCTGAAGATACAGGTCACCTTCAACCTCTTTTTTAGTTTTCTCCTGAATGGTATTAATGGCTTGTAAACGAAATAGCCTTTGGGTTTAGACAGGCCTTTGGTAATAGGTAGGTTTTTTCTAAGAAAAATACTCTTAAAAAGGTACATTAGCACAAAACATTTCTTACAGATGTTTGGTACTATTCGGTTTGAATTACTCAGCCTGTATCTGGGTGTGACCCCTACTTCCCCAAGATTTGGGGCATCAGAGTTGGGATTCTTGGATCAGCTTATTAGGAAGACAAGACACTAACAAGTCTGGTTGTGATGCAGTTGTGTAAATATCTGAGATCTGGGGGCTTGTTCATGCTTGTCTCTAGGATCTGGGGAGCATTTTATTAAAAAAAAAAAAAAGTTTTAACTGGCAAAGGCAGCTGCCAGAGCATTTATGTAATTAATTTCATTTTGCTTTCTGGTACTTGTCTTAAGGGCATTGGCTAGAGAACACATTTGGTCTATTCACTCACCGGGATACATGATCCTTATCATGGGTTTATAGGGTGGTTTGAGTTGGAAGGGACCTTAAAGATCATTCCGTTCTAACCCACCAGCCATAGGCATGGACAGCTTTCGCTACACCAGGTTGCTCAAAGCCCCATCCAACTGGATCCAACCCATCCAACAGTTCCGGGGATGGGACCTCCACAACTTCTCTGGGCAACCTGTTCCAGTGCCTCACCACCCTCACAGCAAAGGATTTCTTCTTAATATCTAAACCTATGCTCTTTCAGATTAAAGCCATTTCCTCTTTTCCTATGACTACAAATCCTTATAAATGTTTGATTCTCCTCTGTACCAGAAACAAAACAACCCACTGTTTATCCTCCATGTTATGCTTCCTGTAGTTTATAATATTGGGCCTGTCTCATTTGATGCCACATTCAAACTTCCATTGACTTCACTGAAAGCAGAATTTGGCAATTAATTTTAACTGGTATAGACTCATTAAATATCACACAGTTTCTTCCACATTATCTGAATAGCATTCACACATAAGGAATTATTGAAGGGAGAGAATTATTTAAGTAGAAAGATGCTGTACAGAGGCAAGCCTTTAGAGAAACAAAATATCTGTAAGAAAAAAGCAGAGACATGAAAAGACATGTAATCTTTTCATGAAAGGAGAGAACTAGCACTCAGGGGATTTGGATGCAACTTCTAGTTAGATCAAGACTTGCTGTACACCTCTAGGCATTTTGACACTTTCTGTGATTTCTTTCCCATCTATAATACATGGGTAGCAATACACACAGCAGTATTTTAAAGTAATTGCTTGCAAATTGGTTTAGAGAGCCTGAAGTGGAGCACAGTTTATAAATGTAATGCAATATTATTATTATTGTCACATAAAAACCTAGCTTAGTCCATCAATTTAATTGTCACCAAAGCCTCATGGATGGCAGGGCTTAGTCTATGTTACTTGGAAAATCATCTTTCAAGTCTAATGTTGTCCTTCAACAACTGGCACATCTATCTCCTTTCATCTTCATGGAATAAGAATCTGAAAATTTCCATGTAGTACAGGTTTGAAGACTGATGGGCATATTACTGGGTGTGTAAGAGAATTTGGAGTGTGCTTTCAGTGTCTAATCAATCCCTCTTATCACTTGAAAACCATGCAGTGCAAACTATGTATCTGTTACACTGTGACGCTGCCTGCTACAGTTCTTTGACCAAGTCACAGAGCCCGGATACACCCCAGCACCTACTAATCCCATAAATTTGGCAGTGTTCCCTGTCAGGCCACCAGCTGGGGCCAAGAGAGCGTGTTTTTTGTCTTGCACTGACAGACAGCATGAGGAGATTGCTCTGCCCAGACACCTGAACGAAGACAAAATTGTTTTCAAAGCAAGCTGCAAATGCTGTAACTGCAGATACATATCATTGGAAATAACAAATCTTGGGAAAATAAGTGCAGGGGATCAGTAGCCAAGAAATGTAGGTGTGTTGCTGTGAGAACGTTGCCTGTGAAGAGCTGGCTTTGCTGCAGCAGCTAATGAGCCTACCTGAGACACTGTTCATGCACTAACAGGCACTGCACGGGCAGCCTGGCTGCTCCTGCACTGACGTATGTAGGATGTGGGATTTACGGGCTTCCTATTTAGAGGGATCTTTCAGCACCAAGATCTGGCCTCTACAGCTGTGGATTTTGGACCACATTAGAATCACAGGTTAGGAGACATGTCAGGCAGTAATTTTGTCTAATCTCCTCCTCCAATCTCTCAGAGTCAACATTGATCTCTGTGTTTTGGCCAGATGGCCAAAATTCTCCAAGAATAGAGATTCCACAGCTTCTTCAGGCAGTCTCCTGTTCCAGTGCTTCACTGCCCTCATAATGTGGATTTTTTCTTTACTTCCTATAGGAACTTTATTCCAATAGCATTTTTATGAGCATTGTTTCTCATTCTCCTGCCATACACTTGGGTTGTATCAGTAAACTCTTCAGTACATTAAGGCTGCTGTTAGATCCTCTAAATATTTTTTTTTCTGGGCTTAAACAAACCCGGTTTCTTCAGCCTCTCCCTACAGGTCACACACTCCAAACCTATGACCATCTTGGTGACTCTTTGCTGGACTCACTCAAGTTCATCTACATCCTCCTCATGCTGGGAATCCAGATCTGCTGGCTTTCTTACAAAAATCAAGGAAAGGGAGCAAGAACTCTTCCTATAATATATTTTCAGGCCATGCATTTCTGCAGCAGTAGGGAGGATCGTTTATCTGTTTGCTCTTTCCCAAGAGGAAGGAAAGCAAGCATAAGGCAGCAGAGAGAACATTACTCAGGTTTCCAAAGCATTTCCATACATTCTTACTGACCAGAGTAGCCCCACAGATTGGCTGTGATTCTGAATTGCAAAAGTAGTTATGTTCTTCTCTGTGAACCATAAGGGGCTAAACCCTATGTGGAGAATCAAGTCAGAGGGAGACAGAGGAATGATGGCCTATGGATAACAGAATAATCTGAAGAAAACTGTGTATTCTGAGATGGGTGGAGCTGGAGATTTAGGGAATCTGCCATCCTAGTGTGTCTTGTGCCCACCCCTTCTCCATGTTTCCTACAGAGTTAAAAGGACTGCAAGGCATCAACTGAATGGGTGACCTGACCCCTTTGAGGAATGAAGGGGAGAAAAAGTCCCTAAAGAAGGATTAGCTTAGATGAAATGAATTTAACTGCCACTAAAGCTGCAGATATGGCAAGATTTCAAGCATCACTTGGAAAATTTTCTTGCCATGTCACAAAATAGAAACATTTTTCATCATAAATTGACGTGTCTATTTCCTGTCATCTTCAGGTAGTGAGCATGTGGAAATTTGATATGCAGGTATTCAGTGCTATTTGAAATGAAGTAGAGACTCACTTCTCTAGATGTTTTCTAGTAGTAATACTGATTATTGGTGAACTTTAAATTTGCTGTTGTACATTAATCACAATTTTAAAATTACTTTATATTAAATTTATATTGAATTTGCTTCAGTATATTAATTTTGTTTATCTGTTATTTAATTATTTTGTTAGTTATACTTCATTTTAAATTCACCCCAAATTTGTACTCACAGCAGTTGTATATGCTGTAGTAAACATTAAATATGGACAGTATTTAAAATTATTATTTATGTAGGATCTTCCTTTGCATAATTAAATGTGAGTTACGTTTTCTTTCATTTATCATGTTGTAAAAATTTATTCTGTAAGATGGAAATCGTGTTTAACATCCTTGTAATATACAAGTGTAACATGACCAGTGTCACCTGCCAGGTTTGTAGTGAAACCAATGGTTCCAAGCCATGCAGTGTAAGAAGTGTGGAGCATTGTTTTCTGTGCTTGTCTCCTGCCTGTGTGGTATTTCTGGGGGGGACTGCCTGCTGCCTTGGCCAAGAAGCAAAGTTTATATAGTTAGGCATGGTACAAAGGCATAGTATATGATGAATATTTCTAGAAATCTCTTCCAGTAATAAAAAAAAAAAAAAAAGTGCATCAACTTCTCAGGATTAAAAGAACAGTACCAGATTTTCCTTACAATATTTTTAGTATGATATTAATAGATCTTCTGTATTCTGTCAAAAATCTTACTATATCATTACAACTGTTTATTATCTTAATAAAAAATACCCACATCCAACATTTGCTTGAATTTTGGATAACTGATTTACCCCTCTGAAGACGCAGTCTTATGTTTTAGTGTATTTTAATATTTTTATTTTTACAAATATATAGAATATATATAGAACATAGAATATATAAATGTTCTGTAAATATCTTTGACACATGTCAATAAGATTTAGAAAATGAGGCTAAAATAAGGTTCAGGAAGTCATCTCATTCACTCCCTACCTCAATTTAAAATCAGCCACACTTAAATTATTCCTAGTAGATACTTATCCAGCTTAACAAGAGGCACAGCCAGGCTAGGTTTAATTGCTGAAGCTGAGAGTACAAGGAAGAAAAAAGAACTGAGCCTGTGTGCACAGTGCAGTCCTCCTTCTCTGCCACAGCAGTACACAACCTACACAGAGATGTAACTTGTAAAGTGTATATGTCTGTACATATATATATATGTAAAACCCATTTACAGACCAAATGATTCTCTACATTGACAAATTGGGAGAGGCTGTGTGCTCTGGTTTTGGTTCATCTGTTGAGACTTCCACATCACTTTACTCACTCAGTTATGAACTTGACAAATGCAAAGGCCAGAATCGCATGTTTTCATAGATCCAGAAGTTAAAGGATATGTTTGACAGGGCACAGCTCCATCCTAATGGATGCACATTAAATTGATTGGAAGCTAATAGTTGCTGCTCATGGAAAGATGACTGTACCCCTTGGCTGCCACAGAGCCTCTCTCTCACCTGTTGCTCCCTCTGAGCAGAGGGTCAGTTGAGGAGAGCTGGAAGCACCTGGGACTCAGCCAGGTGCCCAGAAGATTTGGGCAGGTTTGATCATTCTGTGAGTAACCACCAAGGCAGCTGCATCCTTCGAAAGCTGGCAGCTGTATAAAAGCAGTGCAGGTGCCAGCTGCCCCTCTGCCTTACTCACTTCTCATGCACCGAGACTCTCCCTGGCTGGGGTAACTGGGAGGAGACCCCTGGGCTCCCGTGGCGTTGCTGTGCCGCTGCTCGGTGCCCCCGGTACTTCCTGTCCTTGCATTTCTTAACTACGAGGCTTGAAGTGCAGCCGGGAGCACTGCCTGTCAGAATCCTGGGATACTTGCCACAGCTATCAGACAGGTTTCAAAGATAAAATATAAGCCTTCACTTTTCTCAGGTAAGTTTTGCAAGGTGTTTGACAAATACCCTTCTACTTTGACAAGTACCATTAATTTTTAGGGCTCTTTTTTTTTTTTTTTTTAAGCTAAATCATGCAAACATCAGCAGTGACTTGTTTCATTCCAAGGAAATCTATCACGCTGTTACTGTGTCACGTACAATTTGCTTAGATACCACATGCCTTGCCATTCACAGAGGATTCCAGGCAGCAATTGGTCATTACTGTGCTGAGAAATGAACTGCTCCCTGGCTGTGTATTCTCAGTCAAATAATCCCAAATAATTCTTCCCTCACCTTCAACTAAACAAAAACCTTTTCTTTTTCTTCTCAGATCTGTAGCATGTCATTACCATGCTACCCTTGGGAAGGTCTACCATAAGACATTTAGATCTAGCCACAAAGCCACCTGAAAGGTTTTCACATGTGCAGCATGCCTTCAGAAGAAGGTAGTCTGCATGGTACAGGACCTCCCTGTGCACTTTGGGCAGGCTCCCCACCACTTTCTGGATGTTATATTGCTGTTGAAAAGCACTGGCAGCATGAATAAGGTGATCATCTACATGGCTGTATAAAATTTATGTTCACACAATTCTAGGATAGAATTGTTTTATTTCATCAAAACTTGGTGAGTTTTAGAAAACAACACCTTTTCTATGAATGACTTAAATGAAAAGGATGCTCAAAAAAAGGTATGGAAATGTCTTCATTTTGCAATAGCTCTCTTTGTGAAGGTCTATTTACTGTTTGCCTCACCCTTCTAAGCCATCTCAAGCTTTTAACCTCTGGGAAAAAAAAAACCCCAACCCTTTTTATTACTGCCCAGGTACTTCTGCCTTCATACCTAATATACAAGCTGGCCATTTTCTGCTCAGAGAGTGGTGATGAGGGAAAAATAGAGCATGTAGTTTTTGTCAATATGAACTTGCCCTAGAATCTGCTGTTACTGGGACTATACCCAAATGTGAGTCCCTGCTATGTGCCTTCCTCCCCTTTTATTCCTCTTGAATCACATAAAGATGCCCTTGTCTCTGCTCTGAAAGGTTGCAAAGTGCTCCTGTACTGCAGAAGTTAACTGATCTCAGCCTATGGACATGCAAATGTGCAGGAGAAAGAAATACCTTGCTCCTGTCTGATAACAGGAGTTACAGCACACACCTTTACTGAAGTACAGGAACAGGGTTATGTAAAACTTCTCATTAGGCCAGCTGATGATAGACTTATGGGCTATGCTCTTGCATTCAAAAACTGTGACAGCAGCAGAGAAATCCAGTGGCTCACTTGATAATCAACCAAGCCTTCAGTTCCCAGAAATCAGTATTGTTCCATTGGCTCCAGTTAACCATGCATGTTTACATCTGTCATGTGAAAACATTTTGAATTTGTTCATTTATTGGTTACTAGCTTAATAAAACATGCTGGCACCTGCCCTAATCTCTGAAGTCAACAGAAGTCCCAGAGCTATTTCCCGTGCATCCAGTCTGGCACTTGATACAGCCCTAACTAGATTAAGAACTATGGGTAATGAACTTTCAGAGCCATACATGACTGCCAAGTTGTGGTTCACAAGGAATTCAGGGGCAATACACCCAGGGCTGGATTCACGTGCCTTTGGGGCATAATTGGAGAAGAATGTTAAATTCTTTTCTAAGTAAGCAAGAGAGAGGGCCCTGGCACAGGGCTCTGACTCCACAGCAATTACATCTGCATAGCTTTCAGCACTTCATCCTTTTGTAGGACTCTTCTTCCTTCCTAATGAAGGAGAGAAAAGAAAAGTGAAAAGAAAAACATCTGCAGGGCTCAGTACCTAGAGCACCATGTTATCCCTATGTAAATCCAGATAGCTTCATGGGCTTCAACAAAGAATTAAGGTGGATTTAGCTACCTGTGGAGATACTTGGCTTCTGAATTCTTTTCAGCACTCTATTCCTCTTGCAGCAAAGAAGAATCTCTTTACATCAGCACCATTTATTGATGAAGTTGTTCTGTAACATCAGTAGCTTTTGTGAGAGGTTACAATGAAATGTGAAGACAGAGCAGGAATGTTGGACCTTTCTCAAGCTGGAAGTATCACAGCTGAAGACTCAGTTTCTCTGGTAAATGAATATAGTGAAAGAATTTTCTAGCATCAGTCTTTTGGTGCCTCCCTTCAACTCATCTTGGCAATTGATAAATCATGTACTGTCAGAATGACTCTACTGATCCATGAGGTTAAAAAGAAAAAAGTTAATTGTCCAGGACCATGAATCATTACTTTGATTGAATCAATGTGAGCTAGATTACATCAGATCTGATTCTAGCTTAGAAGAGGCTCATGTGTACAGCACATCCACAAAAGTGTGAATTTTATGTGTCTGAGAACTGGCTCTAGGATACACAACTGAACTGATAGCAATTTGCTCTGTTTTTAGCTAAAAGTTTCACAAGTGTCAATTACTATAGATTGACATTACTACAACTTCATACTGAAACTAGTACAGATGTTATGGGTACAAACTGCTTTTACAGAGATGGGTAAGCTCCAGAAAAACAGGGGTCTGTATGTCACCTGCATGTAAGTTGCCCAGTGAAACTGCTCTTCCCAAAAACTGACATTATCCAGAGTTCCTGGATGCCCTGAGATGTTGGTAAGTGGTAGCAAAGAGGAATCTACATAATTTGCAATTTCTTGGGCTTTCAAAGGAACTCAATTTCCTGACTGGAAATGTCTTTAGAAGCATCACACACCAGAGCAGAAAGATGATGGGTCTCTCTCAAGCAGTGAATTGTCCTTGAAATACGACACATCCTCATGGTATTTGAACATACATGAGAGTCCAATTTGTTTATATATTACTTTTCACTACACATTTATGAGAACTGAAAGTAATTATGCCTGTCCTCTGTCTAGAGATGAGAGAACTGGAAGCAAAACCTGGTCATTCAAAGCAATCACTCAAGACCTAGGTCAGGATTAGAAGTTTTTAAGGAAAAAAAAAAATGCAACAGATCTTCAGGAAAAAGAAAAAAGAACTGAAAGAGAGGCTTACTGTCTGCAGATGTATTGTACATTTATATTGCCCAAACTCCTTTAGAAACTTATTGGTATCTGTGATCCCAATACTAATGAGTTCTGCCTTTATCTATGTAAATTGAGTATTTACTTTCACTGGTAAACTACAAAGTGTTTCTCTTATAATAAGAGGTAGCAGAAAGTGAAAAAAAATTATGATATTACTTTTGTAGCTTGGTATGTAACACTAGTCAGGACTCACAGGAGTATAAGATTACAAGACTGAAAATTCTTTATCTCTTATTTTGGAAAATCATTTTCCTCTGTCTAATCATTTCCATTATCAATCTACACTGTTCATGTTATTTCAGAAGAGATTGAACTGAGCATAATAACCCAAAACAAGTGTCTTTGGTACATATGATGACACAACAATCTTTTCATATGACTCATCTGATTTTGTTTCTTGTAACACCATGCAAATGGGCACCTTTTGTAAGTTGTAAGCAACTTAATACACTCGAGAACTTCAGGATACTTGTTTGGCAGTGGTGATTTTTTTAGCTACCTATTTGTGTAGCTTAATTAGCAAGCTTCTTATTAGAGTTTTGCACCTTTTTTTTACCTGTCTCATCTAAGTGGCAAAATCTGTAGAAATAGTAAATTTCTCTCACTCTCCCTTAGTTTCTTAGAAGACTAATATTTTAACAATATTGCTACCTTGCCTGTTACTCAGCTACTGAAGTTTTTACTGAAGCCTCTCCCAAAGCAGGGAAGACTTGACAGTCATCTCTTTGGTCTTCCATATCTTTCATATCCTGAATTACAGGGAAGATACCAGATGTTTCTAGATGAGCATTTTGCTCTTGACAGGATCATCAGACACATCAATCAGTGCACCCATAGCTTTGCCTGTGCTGCAGCAACAGCAGGTTAGTTTGTAATTGTTGCTCCGTAAGCAGCCTGTACCTTTGATTACCCACGACATTGCATTAACACCCAGCTCTGTTTTCAACTCCACTTGCATTAACAACACCAAACAACACTAAAGGCTCATTTCCTTTCTGTGGTCCAGTGGCAAGGAGAAAACTGCCTGCCCACGTGTGGGGATGCTGCAGATGGTCTCACAAAGCAGCAGCCTGGAAGAGAAAACCCGTTCACAAATCAGTACCTTCAGGTAGTTTTAGGGAGCTGGTGAGACCCACGCACCTAAATTTGTCTCCAGCATCAAGGTCTAAGAGAAAAACCCCAGCAAAGTGCCCAGGGCAGTCCTGGATTTTTCAAGATGAAAGAGCCTTTCTGTCAGATATATTTTTAACGAACCTTTAACCATAAAACCTCAAATATTTTCCTTTTACTTACATTTGTTTCCTGACATAAAAACCAGCATGGAAAATAAGGAGGGAGGAAGCTTCCTACATCTCTGCAATTGTCTCCATCATGACAGAATTTATTCTTGTCACCCAGGGGGGGATTGATGCAATGTAAGAAATTTTGGAGCATTATAACTGACTTCTGCTCAGGAAAGCACAGTTGCTCTTTTCAGCTACTTCTCAGCACCAACAAAAAAAGTAACTTCTATATTTTAAAATTTTCAGATTCAGATTACATTCAAGTTTTTGATGAAAAGTGATGAAAAAGAGAAAAAAGTACATGTCCAAGATTTTCAAGAAAAACCCAAAGTTTCATTAGGTTTTGGTTTTGTTTTTGTTTTGTTTTTGGGGTTTTTTTCAGTTAGAATGATGGGGAAGCTGTTGGGATTTTTTTCCCTCAGGAAGTCACAACGCAAAAAAGGGCTTAATTTGACCCAAACTCTGAAGCATGAGGCGAAGAGCGCATCTTCCTTACACTAAGCAGCGGCAATTTGAATTACAGAATCACAGAGCCGGAAAGCCCCCGCTTGCCCGCAAGGAGGCGAGGACAAGAAAGACCAGGGGACGTCCTCGGGGACGATGCCGAAGGGACGGGCCAGCTCACTGTGCCCACGCTTCCCGGCACGCACAGAGCGGACTTTCCCCGCGCCGGGCAGCGACGCGAACCGCGCACCTTCCCACGGGCGCGGGAGGGGGCGGGGCGCCTCCATGCAAATCAGGCCCTCATAGCCAGTAGGCGGGCGAGCCGGCCGGGGGGCGGGGCGCTCCGCGGGACGAGCGCTCGCCTC
>VZRH01001001.1:2862974-2879614 GCA_013397555.1 Urocynchramus pylzowi | reverse complement strand
GAGCTGCTGCCGGAGGGAGGGCAGTGCTGGGCACGCCGGAGCCCGGGCTGGCCGCCCCTTCCCGGGCTGGCGGGGCGTGCCCGGTGCTCGGCAGTCAGCCCAGCCGGCGAGGCGGAGGGGCCGCGGGGCGTGCGGGGCGCTCGGCACCTCGGTTTTGCCTAAGAGTAGACGAAACTGCCCCTTTTGAATCGAGTGGTGAAGTCTGAAGGCCGGAGGCAGGAGAGATGATGGAAATGCGGACTGGGCTTTTGGGTCCGAAGGTGCCTAGCCCTGGTCCTCATGGAATGCAGAAGGGATGGCTGGGTTTTCACAGGATGAGAGAAAACCAGAGGCATTTTCAAATATGTATCTTCTCATCCAGTCACAACGGATGTCTGCATTTCCACTGCCTTGTTTGATTGGCTTAACGAGTATTAACATTTTATTCATAGTGCTGATACGTGGTTATGAATAGCTTCACAGCAGATTTTACAGAAAATTTGGTTTATATACAAAATATAATAGCTTTTCCTTTGTTCTTGAGTGCCATCATGACCAGATCTAGAAGTGGGTGCAAAAGTTGGCGTTCTTTGATTGCTTCCGATTAAATTGATACTCATTTCCTCCCTACCAAGAGCTGGCCCTCGTGTATGTCTCAGATAACTACATGTCCCTCTGATACTGAGAAAGGAAATGACTAGAATAACAGCACTGGCCGAAAACGGACGCTTGCACTTGTTCCTGTTCTTTAGAGGGTATTTTAGCAACTGTCTTTTAAGCTGACAGGTATCAAAATGGCAATCTTTGACTTTTTAGGATGAGAATACAATTTGAATGATGATGCTTTCTTAGCAGTGCTGATTCTCAATAGTGATGAGACTACATAATTTTTTTTTTTGTTCAAAAGGGACCAGAGATCTGACGGATGAACAGAATAAATGTCATAATTAGGAAACGATGGTTTAGTTGTCCAACTCCTCCAATGACCTTTTTTCTCTGACTGCCTTGTATGCCCACTGCTCTGAACAGAAATTGCATGTTTAGTCATATGTTATCTGGTGTTTTGGTTGAGGCTAAAACTGCAAGTTAAACTCTGTTGTTGAAAGACATCTCCATGAAGAAAGTAAGCATGGTACAGAAGATCTCTTGAGATAGTAAAATGAGTAAAATGTGTACCTTCTGGGCACTGCAGATATCTGTGATGCTGTGGAATACAACATTCTTCCCAGCATGGGCAAGAAATTACATGTTGTGCTGGACCCACAGTGACCCTGGGGGTGAGGGCACTGAGCAAATCCTGGGAATGCAGGGCCGCTGCAGGACTGTAAGACATTGCTTTATCCAGTTGGTGCACTGGAGCTGTGCACCTAAACTAGGCTTGAGAGGGCTTTCTGTATCTTCTCTCTTTCTGTCAAGGAAGAAGGTCCCACAGTGCTTCCACAGAGAAATGGTCCAATTTTCAGCAAGTCACAGCCAGTTCAACATAGGCCTCATGAAAGAAATTGATTTCTTTGGGTGTTTCCAGTGTCAACACAGAGATGAAACTGACCATTTCCCTTTTCGTTGAAAACTCCTTTTACGTTTTGGAGTACTGTGTCTCCCTCCCTGGTCTTCTGAATTAAATGAAGATAATTCCTTCAGCTCTTCTTTCTCTAGGAGTGTATTTTCTAAAATGTTTGGAGACAATGCTAAATATTCTCCCTTTGACTTTCCTAACGTGATAACTGTTTCAGGATGTACTTTTCCAACTGAGGCCTTATCTATGCCAAGCAGAGTAAAACCAGTCCTTCCCAAGCCATCTCTTGTTTGGGATGGACTTGGTTGGTTTCTTACAATGACCCCATATTGTGAGCTTGTTTTGTAGCTTGCAATCAGCTATAACCTCACCAATGCTTTCCTGCTGCCAAACTAGGTGTTTCCTACTTTATATTTGTATGAATAATTTTATCTAAATGTGCCAGGCTTGACTATATTAAATTTCCTTTTCTTTTTGTTAATTCTCCTCTTACTGTCAAGATCACCTTAAATTCTCATAATTTCTCCTTCCCTGCCCTCACCAAATGCTTGCTTCTACTCCTTTCCAGTTCAGTGCTGCCTGGAGACTGTACAAGCTTGTGTTTGCTTCCACTCCCCAAGTCACTAATGGAAAATATGAATAATCTCTGAGTGTGACAGATACCCATCCTAATGCTGATATGTTCAAAACCAGTTCTGATGGTGAGAAGGCAACTGCTCAGTGTCAAATATGCTGGACCAGCTACACTTTCTATTATCTTTTATCTGGCCCATCAATTTTCTTTGCCTCTGGTCATCCTTGTAGTTCAAGGGTGACAAAGCATGGTGCAGAAATTACTGAAGCAATGTTAACTTGATCCACTAAACCCATCTCAACACCAAATCTGAGGTTACCACTTTTTGCAGTGGAGCCATTTTTGAATTTTGGGTTATTCCCCAAGATGTGGCCATGAAACAACTCTGGTGAGGAACATCATAGGGAGCGGCCTTGGGCTGGCTCCTGGGAACCCCCTCTTGGGTAGGGAAGGGGCTCCACATGAGGGGAGCAAAGCAATTTGGTTTTCATATCTGCTTTGATAGGCTAGAGGAGATATCAAGACACTACACAAATCAGCAAGAGCTCTCACACAGTGCTTGGCATTTACATCTAGATAAAACTACATGTGGTTTTATCAGAGAGAGAATGATTTCTGAAGGTTTATCATGTGCACAGCTTTTGCCTAATCTGCTATGGCATTTAACCCATTAATTGCCAGGATTATTCTCAACAAGCTCATGTTCACAAAAGGGAAGGAATTACTGCATGGTCCAGCTTTTCCTGCTATGCCTTTTCTCTGT
This sequence comes from Urocynchramus pylzowi, assembly GCA_013397555.1. Lineage (NCBI taxonomy): Eukaryota > Metazoa > Chordata > Aves > Passeriformes > Fringillidae > Urocynchramus > Urocynchramus pylzowi. Next base: position 2,876,782 of record VZRH01001001.1, on the reverse strand, counting down.
GCTGTTTTTGTGGTATTGACAACTCACTATATTTGAAAGCAAGAATAAAGCTTGTTTGAGCTTTTGATATGCCCAATCAGGTGTGTCCCTAATTACATCTCTATCTTGTCTCAACTTCACTGGTGCTTTGAATAGGCCTGTAAACACCCATGAGCTGCTAAGTAGCATAACTGTTATGAATCCTGGCATGTCCTGGGGCTGAGGCTGTGGGTATGCATGTGTGGCTGGCTATAGGGGTTATTTCTGGGCTGGAACTAGTTTGGTGCAGGGACAGTTGTGTAGATTTTGCAATAGAATCCCAAACTGAGCCTCATGTGTACGGGCCCACATGACTGAATACCAAGAAAACACTCTGTATTTAACCTTAAAGGAATTTTTTTGAAGTCAAGAATACTTGGCCCCAGATTCTAACACTTTCTAACAAGCCTTAAATGTATCTGCTTTTCAAAGAATAATGCAGTTGTGCTGATTTAAAAACATTAGTAGAACTTGTTGCTTCTGACTGATGATCACATGCAACCTCATATTTCTATTTGCATACCAACATAATGTCTTAATCACTTACAAATACCACTGTGTGGTAGCAATAGTAGTTATATACATGTGGCATGCACCCAGCTATTTCGCTGAGCCCATGTGTTCCAGGGAAGCCGAGGTGATGAACTGGATAATGTATATTCTCGTGGTGCCGTCCTGCCAGCACTGCCTGGGAGCGTGTTGGCTGATTGCCCTGCACGGTGACCTGTAATGATGCTGAGCTGTAGTAATTGCCAAGAAATGTATGGATGGCTGTCTCACTGTTTATGTTAAGTGGTATGGATCTGTCTTAACCATTTGCCAAGCCCTTGGAGGTACAGTTCACACTCCCCTTGTCTCTGTCTAGGCCAGTTTTACCTGAAGACCTTGGTGTTGCAAACCAGTGAAGACGGAGAAACTTTTTCTTGTCTATAGCCCTGTTACCACTGCTCCCCACCCCACCCAACCAACAGCAAATCTAGTTACAATTGCTCATTTATGTGACTTGTGAGGAAAAAGTCAAGAGAAGATACTGAGAATCCATTTTATCTATCCACTATTGAAAATTTGTCAGTGGTGATCCATAGCTCTCCAGTGGAAATTTAGACAACCTAGTAAATAGTAGCAGTCAACCCATATAAAACAAGCTGACCTCTCCAATGCAGGAATAATGTTTACTCTCATGGCTACTGAGTAACAGCAAGTTAAAACATCAGATTTTTTTCTCAGTCTTACCATAAATATGTGAAAAATGGCATATTATAGTGCATTTCATGCACACAAGCAGCGTCTCCTAGTTTTGATACTAATGTCTGGGAAAGCTGATAACCAGTCCACGGAAAACACCAGGATGTTTAATTGTATTCAGTACATCTGAGAAGTATGAGATGCACCCTAGATACTTCAATTTATAATATGTTGTCATACAAAAATTGAGAGTTCTTTTCTGCTGAAGAGGGTGAATACTGGTAAAGAAACTGAGATAAGTCACAGAAGAACGTCCAAAGCTATCAGTATTCTAGCAATTATTTTCTCATTTCTTTGAATTAGAGGCAACAATCTGAATTAATTTTTCGCCCCTAGGTTTTTCCTAGACTTTATGATAAGAAAGGAACCACTGGAGACTTGGAGATTCTGCCAGATGCAGAAGTAGCCTGCAAAGAATGGAGTCATCCCTACTTCTCTGCATAGATCAGCTTGTAATAAATAACTTGTCCTGGCACAGGACAGGGATTTTTTGGGAAAAAATAATATCCTGAGACATTTGCAACTGCAGATATTTTTCTCTAGGTATAGAGAGTAAAAAAGTATAAAGGTGGTCTTCTGCTGTACACAGGCTTTGAGGAGCATATGAGCTGGGTAGTGTAGTCTTCAGATACACTTGCATAATTATACAATCCATATCGATTACACAATCCATAATCTTGATGGATTTCTGTAGCTTTATAACTGGCATTCAGTGTTAAAGGATGGATTTTAATTCCTGAATACATTTTGGCTATTTTTAAATGTTGTGAATCCAAGAAATTCCAGAGAGGATAACTTCCTTTCAGTGAGGCCACAAAAAGATTTTGAACTGCTGATCTCTGTCATAGTTGTTAATCTTGGAGTTAGCACACATATGTGATCTTAGAACAGCTTGATAAGGCAAACTGTTCTAATCATTAGATTTTTTTTTGTTGTTTTTTTTTTGTTTTTTTTTTTGTTTCAGGCTCTTACAGAGGAGAAGAGAGAAAAAAAAAGATGAGTAATTTGAAAAATTCAAGCCTGCTGTGCCACCTGTGATGGGCATGGTTAGGAATACAGGGAATTTGGACTGAAAATATGACTAGTACTCTGCTATAAGCCTCTTCTGGAAAGATGAAAACCTACTATTTAAAAAAAAAAAAAGTCTTTTTTCCCAAGTTAATTAATATTGTCAAATCTATTTAACAGATACCAAGCAAAAATATTAATTCTGGCCTAAGACAATTGTTTACAAAACAGTTACTAGAAAATTATTAAATCTGAGACTCCAACTCTTAAACAAAAGGCTTCAGCTAAATTTAACACTTTTTTTTTACCTATGCATGACTTGTATTTTAGTGCAACACCAGCACTCTGTTTGCCTTGGAATGGAGTGTGTTCAATTCAGCAACTCCATCTGAGTAGATTTCCATCAATACTACATCCTCTACAAGACATATGGGAAGTCACTGAAATGTGCTGACACACACTTAGCTATGGAGTAATTTTGCCTAAGAGCAGGTTATTTCCTAATTGTTCACCACTTGTTTTTTGGGTCACGTCTGTTGTGTGTCATGCGATAAAATCACATGCCATTCAGAGCCAGGATGAGCCACATGGGTTCCTTTTACCTTCCAAGGGTGAGAGGAGCTACTGACAGAAATTATTTTTAACTGACTTGTTTTGAAATATCTGTTGTTCCTCAAACAACTGAAGTAAAAGCTTCATCTTGTAAGGCTCTACTCAAGGTTGAAAAGATTACTGACTAGACTTTTGGTAAGCCACAAGATGGTATTAAGTAGCAGCTGCCCTTTTTTAATGCTGCAAGAAGAAAAAATGTACACTGCCTTCCTTCCCAGCAGCTGGCCATGAAATATGGATGCTGTGCTGAAACTACTTCATCATTTCACCATTTGTTCCCAGACTCTGATCACAGAATATCCTGAGCTGGAAGGAGCACACAAGGATCATTGAGCCTGACTCCTAAGTGAACAGCCCATATGGGGATAGAGTGTGGATATACAAATGTTAAAGCTGAGATAAACCTAAGTGCGGAACTCACTTGTTTCTATAGAAATAACTTTTTATCCTTAGGTTATTTCTACATAGTTAACATGCTTCAGAACATTTGCATGGCAATGCTAGACAATGTTTGTATACTCCCTTTTGTATGGATAAGGGGCTAACAGAAAGGGGGTGTATGCACCTGTATAGCTTTTGATTTTCAGAGGGGATTTTCTTTCTTGTCTGAAATCCCATGTCATACACAGTTGTCTGGGGCTGCAGTCTTATTGCAACAGGACAATTTGTATGTTTCTCATGCATCATGGGAAAGTTTGTCACTGTGGTGATTAATACCAGTAAGTAGCACAGTAACATGAAAAGATGAGCACTGAACATGCCCTCAGCTGACTGTACTTGCTGGGTATCTGCCTTCAAAGTTGTAACCTCTGCAGTCATCACCTAGCCTGTATTTCCTGTGTGTGTGTGTTTGGGTGTACACATCATGATGGACTGCAGAAGGAACTTCATATTTACAAGGACACATTTACCTAGCCCAAAAATACAAATGTTCCAGTTTGAATATATGTAGCATTTTAAAATAAAATAAAACTGACTGCTAATCTATTAAACCTCACACTCTTAGAATTAAGGCAGTTATACACTTGCAGTTGCTGCTCCAGAGTAGTTGCTGTCTTGATATTCTAATGTATTAGATGTCTCTTATTTAGACTTGTGTAAGTAGTTGAATATATTTAATGTTCATGGTTGACTTAGCAAACTTTTTATCTAAGGCTGGTTACCAGAACAGTTTAGACCAGCCCTTTGAACATTGTCTAATCCAAGCCTGCTCAAAATGCACACTGGCAGTTTGGGTTGCTGAGGGCCATGTCAAGTAGAGTTTTAAATATCTTCAGGGATGCTGATTCCAAAATTTTTCTGGGCACCTTTTCCATTGTTTATAAATGAATGGGGTTTTCTTTTTTTCCTTTCCTCCCCATTTTGTATCTGGCTGGCTCTTCTCTTGTTTCCATTTAGGTCTGTTGCATCTTGTGCTATTGCTGTACATTTCCATGAAGGGTCCAGCCTTGCATTAAGCAGTTAGTGATGGCAAAAAGATCTCCCTTGAACTTCCTGTTTCTCAGGCTGAACATTCTCAGCTCTCTCAGCTTCTCTTCATATGTCAGGTGGTCCAGAACCTCTGACCACCTCTGTCCTCCCCTGGACTCATCCCAGTGTTTCTGTCTAACACTCCAGATGTGGTCTCTCAGGTGTCAGACAGGAGGGGTCCCTTTCCTTCCTCACTTTTGCTGCTCCAGCCTGGATGCATGGCTCATGTTCCCCTACCAGCGCACCGAGGTCCTGCAGAGCTGCTTCCCCATCAGAGAACCCAACTTCTGCTGCTGCACCAGGCACTGTATGAAGGGACAGACTGACGCTCATTTTACAGACTAAGGTCTGAGGCTATCCCTAACAACCAGACATGTACCATGTATTAATACATTGCTGTTCAAATTACAGGCAATACAATCAATGTATACACAGATGCAAACTTTGCTGAGTAACATCAGCATCTGACAAAGGAGGCCAACTTTTCTAAACCATGATTTGTTAAGTTGAAATGTTTCAAATTGCCATTCCCCCTTGCTCTCCCTGCTTATTTATTTCAGCCTTTAGTGTCAGTTCCGTCCCTAACACCATCCAAGGAAAGCTTGGAAGTTATTGTCCTCTCTTGGGAAGATCTGGTTCCCCTTTGTTTGAAATGAAAATTTGAAATAGGAAAATACTTCTGTGGTGATGTTACATTCCAGCCTACTGATTTTCTTTATGTAAAACATCCTGAAATTCTGCCAAATTGAGAGTTTCTCAACTCAGTTTCCAAAATACCCCAAACAGTTTCCAAATACCCCAAATAAATTTACTGTGTTCCTTGATCAAAAGGTGGTCAAGAAAGCTGAAATCTAAACATTTTCTTGAACCTCACAAATCTCTTTGGCCAAATATTGCAAATGCTGACCTATGGAGTACTTGAGCATGTTCAACATAAAGCTGAACAAGTGTCCTGTGTAATTTGTGGTGTTAGTGGCCTAACATGATGCTGAAATACGGGCACAAAGTTACTCACTTCCTGTCCTTCTATCCTGTCCAGGTACTGTGTGTAGATAAGGAAGAGCATCTTGAATATGTGAAGATGAAGTGGGAAGCAGGCTAGGTGATGCACTTTAGAAAAAAAGTGTAAAAGACCGGACTTGGGGAGAATGAAAGAAAGTGCCAAAAAGTCCCTGATTTTGCAGGACTCTGAAGTCAGGCTTAAATAGATGGCAACCATTTGGATGGATGGACAAAAGTGTGAACACTTTAGCTGTGGAGACATATCCCAGACAGGTACAGGTCCTCAATGCAGAGCTAAAAGATACTAATGTTGACCACCTTAAACGTAACTTTTGGTACGTAGATACAAATAATGTAGGCTTTTAAAATAAGTACTGGGGAGCTGGGAAAACCCAGGGTGAAGATTGTAAGTGCAACTGCAACTTGCTACCTCTGTTCCACTTACTAGACTCTGCTGGATCTGCTGGATCACGGAGATCGTGTGTGATGCTGTCCATGTCACTGGAGAGGAGCTCTTCACAAGTGGCCCTGATCCATGTGTTCATTCACTGATGTCCAGCTTGTTCCTTCCCGATCTTACTCAGCAAGGTGCTCGAGGCTTGCAGCAGTGACTGAAGTCAGAAGGGGCTGACTTCTGAAGATTCCAGGTACTAAGAATCGTGCTTGAAGTGTCCCAAGAGGGCATCATAAATTATCAAGGGTCTATCAGTACTGTCCTTAATGACTCTGGGCTGAAACCTGACTGTGTGGCTGTTAGATCTGCCTCTCCCCAAACAATTGGTAGGAGTTTATGGAACTTTCCAAAGGTTTTGCAGGGGAAATCTCTGAGGAAATGAACAGTAGCAAACACAGTCAATGAGATAGCATGAACTGAATGACGAATATTAAATTTTATGGTGTACAACTTTCATTCAGCACATACAGACTCTAGGCAGAGACTTGGTGGAAGTGATAGTGCACAGGCCAGTGTTTAATTGAGTGATCTTACTGTGTCCAGGCATCATTGTGGTGCAATCCAAGGCAACATTTGACAGCTCCCTACTCTTCTTTTAATGTTTGACTTTTTAACCTTTCCTGTTGTATTAAAAGAAATAGAAAAGCAGTATTTTTAGAGATGCTGCACAGTTAGTATAGACATGAATTTACTCAGCATTAGTATTTTCATGTTGTGAATTACTATGTATTTGCTTCTCCATTTCTTCCTGGGGAAGGAAGGGTAGACCTACTCTTACAAAATTACAAATTTATGACACAGGAGCTTTACTCAGTGTTTGCTTCACAAAGAAAACAGAAAGTGAAATCATTGTTGAGCCAGTTGTTACTATGCTCTCCTTAGAAGGCTGATGATATTTAATTTTTATTAAGTTTAAAGAATGGTAAGCACAATGTTCAGAGAATTGCAAAATTGTTAGGGTTGGAAGGGACTTTGGAGATCATTTAGTCCAAATCCCCTGCCAAGACAGGGTCACATAAATCAGATGACAGAAGTGGGTTTTGAGTGCCTCCAGAGAGGAAGACTCCATGACCTCCTTGGGAAGCCTCTGCCACCCTCAATGTAGAGAAGTTCTTCCTCATGTTGAGATGAAACTTCTTGTGTTTTAGTTTATGGACATTTTTCTTTGTCATGTTGTTGGGTACCACTGAAAAGAGTCTGACACCATCCTCTTGGCACCTGCCCTTGACATATTTATGTGTTGATCAGATCCTCTCTCAATCTTCTCTTCTCTAGACTAAATAGGCCCAGCTGCCGCAGTTTCTCCTTGTAAGAGAGATTCTCCACACCCCTAATTGTTGATGTCTGATACTCTATGGTCAATGATAACATCTGGAGACACTAAAATTCCTTTTTTTTCTTTTTTCCTTTTTTTTTTTTTTTTTCTTTTTAATTTTTTTTCCTGTCTTGATACTTTCCACACCATTTTTTGAAACGTTTATTTTCCAGCTGTATTGGTAAATGCCATTTCTGTTTCTGAGAGGCTTCTTAGTATTCTCCCAGGAAAAGCAAACTTAGAATGAGAGAAGCCCTGTGACATTTTGGGCAGTTGATGTAATGAGGGATCAGGAGTTAGAGGAGATTTCTCTAGTGAGCAGCAGTGGAAGATGTTCAGTTATTAACATGTCTACAGATACTGATAGCTGAAGGCTTACTATTAAGTTTTCCCCTCCAAGTAAAAGACTGGCATTTTCTGGAGAGTTTGGGACTGTCCTCCTATTCTTTTTGATCTGTCTTCAGGATTTGTTGTCTTCTTTCCTGCAGATTTTGTTTCTAACCTTTGTACTTTCTAGAACAGTGTTCTAGCAGAGTTTTGGATGTGATATCCATCACTGTATAAAATACTGTGTACAAATTTAAAATCTGGTATTTTGGGTTATCTTTGATTAGTTACATTTGTTACCTATGATTTAGTTATCACCCTGATGTAGCTATTAGTAACAAATTTTCAACTCTTTTAACCAATATTTTAGTTACTTCAAACTCATTCCTCCTGTTCCTGTTTTACAGGCAGGATGAAAGACCGTTTAAGTGAGCTGCGTGAATTTGCCAGGTTACACAATCAGCAGTTTTCTGATAGTGATGATGATGAAAATTCACCCCAGGATATTCTCCTTTATGAGACGGATTATGCCTTGGAAATCCTTCATAAGGACATACAGAGCATCCGGACAGAAAATGACCACCTAAAAGCGGATGTCAACCGTCTCAGAAAGCAAAACACCCGCTTCCTTACTTCCATGCGCCGTCTTAGTAGCATCAAACGAGATACTAATTGTATTGCCAGAGACATTAAGAGCCGTGGAGAAAGCATCCACAGGAAACTGCAGGTAATGAGAGATTTCTGTGAAGATGCAATAACAAAATATGGAGCTATGTCTGTCATTGCCAGGGTGGCGAAGAACCACTATGTCGATCTCATGCACACATTTCAGGACGCTATGTTTGATTACAATGCAACAGAGATGAACCAGCGGGAGAACTGCAAGATCCGAATTCAGCGGCAGCTGGAGATCATGGGCAAAGATGTTTCTGGCCACCAGATTGAGGAGATGATTGAGCAAGGCAAATGGGACGTCTTCTCCGAGAATCTCTTGTCGGATGTTAAGGGAGCTCGCGCAGCCTTGAATGAGATAGAGACGCGGCACAAGGAGCTGGTGAAGCTAGAAGGTCGCATTAAGGAAGTTCACGAGCTCTTTCTGCAGGTGGCCCTGCTGGTGGAGGAACAGGCGGACACCTTTGATGTTATTGAGATAAATATGCAAAATGTTGAGGACTATGTAGGAGATGCTAAAGACCAAGTGAAAAAAGCTTTGGAATACAGGAGAAAACACCCCCTCAGAACAATCCTCTGCTGCTGCTTATCATGTTGCAGAAAGTGATGGTCCCACTCGAGCTATCACAGACTGACTTGAATGTCTTCAAAATCAGGCATTCTTTCCAGAGACTTTTCTGTAATGACAAGCCCTAGAAATACAGGGGATATTTTGCAGTTGGTTTTGTTCCTTGCCTGTTTACTAAATGTGCTGAAGGCTGTTTCTATTTATGAACTCCTAGAAATGTTGATAAAACTATTTTTAAAGTAATTTTTATTGAAAGGTCCTGTTACTGTAACAAGAGGTGCAATATCTCTACAGTGGTACTCACTTCATGTAGGCAAGAAAGAAGAATGAATAACTTATCCTAGGGAAGATGAATACTTTTAAGAGGTAACTTTATTCTCATTTGTCAGAGTGAGGGTGAGGGCGGTGAAGCCTTATTGCCTGGGGCAACACAGTACACCACAGAATCAGGAGGTTTCAGTTTTAACTAGTTTGAAGTCTGCTTGATACAAATTTGACAAAATACCGAGCCTGGAGCAGGAGCAGGACACAGAACTAGTTTCTCTTTCAACTTGATTTTCAGCTGTCTGGAATCTTAACAGAAGTGGCTGCACCTTAAATGATAATATGCACATTTTGCTCTATTTGTGTGGAAGTGACTGCTTTTTTCCATTTTGAATACCCAACTCTCTCAAGGTGGCTAAAAGCACTGCAACACTGAGGCATCTCACTTCTAACTTGGGCCAGTCTGGACTCTCAGTTTCAAACCTGCCATGCTTTCATGTTCTGATGCATTTTTCTGCCAATTAACGCTTCAGCCAGAGGAGAAACATGGAGTGGCCTTCTGCAGAAACACATATAAGAAGACAACAGCTGCGGGGTTGAGAAAATATTTTAGGGTCTCCTGTACTGGCACATACCTAGAAGGAGTTTTAGTGGAATGACTGGCCTGTCAGTACACTTCTATTTTTTATAAGCATTGACCAAATACGGATTTTTTTAATATCTGCTTTAAATAAGATGAAGGATTTTTTTTTTTTTAACATGCAATTTTACTTGTGTACAAAAATTTTGACTTTTCTCCAGTTGTTGGGAAATATCCACCTGGGAAAGCAAACAGAACTGTTTCTTCAGTATGCCTGAAGAAGAAAGAAAACAATTTCATGCCATTTCAGTGCTCTTTTCAAGCTTAAAAGGAAACTCTCCTTTTGTGGGAGTCTGCCCTTACACAAGGGCAAACCAGTAGGTTTGGAGTATTCCAAGGAAATAAAAGAATGTGCAGTCCTGGTAAGCACTGAGCATTGTTAGTGAAACATATTCACAAAGTCTGGTGATTGATCAGAAGCTCCTGCTTCTGGAGGTTTTCCAGCTGTATTTCTAGATGGCTTCCTACACTGTGATCTATTGCTATCCTTTGAAATAATGCAGGATGTTTTTTCAGAAATTAATTTTTTTTAACTGATGGTCCTATTTGTACTAATTTTTATAAATATATTTCAACATTTCAAATATTTTGTATTTGGGAGTTTTCCTCAGATGTGCATAGGTGTACACCTTCCTGCACCAGTTGCAGTGAAACTTCTCCCTTCTTACCTTTTGTACCCTGATTTTATGTGTGAAAAAAACCCCAAACATTTCTTACTATTTGTATTAATATAACAATACAGCAAAATAAATCCAACTTCCAAGCTTTCATATCTTACTGGGAAACAATTTTAGCCAGACAGACTTTTTTACACAAATAGAAACTAAAGAGATAACTTTTCTCAGAAAGTGATTGCCTCTTTTGCTGTAGCACCTGTCTCTGATAACATGGAAGAGTGAGGAACACCAATCTCCTAAACTATAAGATATTTTGATATTCAGTGGTGTACTGGTGATATCAGTGTTATGCTTGTCTGAGGACGTCTCCAGTGAGGTGTTCAAACTTGAAGGGGGAGAAAGGAGGGTGATGAGCTGGGACCACAGCCAGTGGTTTTGGTGCTACTCAAGAAGACAAAGTTGTTTACTCTGTAGGTTCTGCCATTAAGTCAGTGGAACTGTGCACTCATAGAGAAATACCCAAAATCTCCAAGAAGTCAGCATGTGGGGATAAATCAATGAAGAATGAAATACTGTATTTCCTTTCACATGCATATTCCTAGCACTTGCCAATGTTTTTGATAAAAAATATGTACATTTTTTTTTGTGCTGGTTCCTTTTTTGCATCTACAAATGGAATAAAAGATTTAATAAGAAAAACTGAAAGTGCAGAGTGTCGTGCATTGAATCTGCAGCTCTGAATAATGTTTTGCATTGTCAAAGTTCAGTTTAAAAGTTGCTGGACTAAATTAAGAGTCAGTAAAGGAGATTAAACAAGGCCTAGGAAAAAAAGGCATTCCAATATTTGTTGCCATGGTAAATGAAATGTGTTGCATATTGAGATAGACTTACTATTGTTTTTTCCCTAAAAATCCCAAGAAAAATGAGTTTCATGCATTCTAAGATGATTCTCTAGTTAAAAAAAAAATCAGATTTATTCTGGCATTTCTGAGAGACCTTGATTTCACTAGTAGATATGCAAAACTAGTATTCAAATCTTTAGCTTGATTTGAGGCACAGAGAAAGAGAGGGGAAAGAAAAGGTAATTGAAGACCTTCTCTCCTGATTTAGGGCTGTTGCTGTAGGAAAAAAAAAAAGAGAATTAGTCAAAAACCAACCTGAGACCTTTTAAAACTATTTTTAAGATGCACTGTGAGTTGAGACACTTAAAAATTACTTCCAGTAACTGAAGCAATCATTCTATCATTCTCTTCCTTGCAAACACATCCATTGCTTAATATTTTGGGGTTTTTTCTACCCTTCAGTTGAGTAAGAACTCAAATTTAGTCAGCCCATGAACTTGCCTAATCACAGTTGAACAGACTTTTGAAAAAAAAACCTGATCACACTACAGCTGCAAGAACTCATGCCACACCGGATGAGTGGAAGAAGATGATAAAAGTTGCTTGATAATATGTTAGTATGCTAATAACAGAAGCTGCAGAATGGACATCTTCTGAGGAAAGCTGTCTTTTCCTTCTGAAAGTCAGCACAGCTCCTATGCAGATGTGTGTAGCGCATTCTATAGGTTGGTAGGTTTTTTTTCCCCTATTCCCTCATATGGCAAACACTTAAACTGGGTTTGAGGGGTGAAGAAGTTAAAATCTGACAGTGGATGTTTCAGGTTTTAGGATTACTGTTACTTTGGGTTTCTTTTCCTACTGAAGCTGAAGCTTCCCAACCCACCAATCAGCCACCAACCAGTCTTTTCTGAGGAGGACAAAGAAGAATGGGCAACCAGGGGCACTGGCAAACAGCTCCTTCTAAAAAATGTAAGACAGCACAGCAATACATATAAGAGACAAAAAAGACAAAAAAAAAATCCCCTATTACAAAATATGTTTAGTATGTAATAGATAATGCATATGGATTTCCATTTCATCTTGAGGGACTTTTTTTTTTTTTTTTTTCTTTTGAATCATGGGTTTCATTTTACAGAAATGGCAGTGGGACAATTGCTTCCTCAAAATGAAGGACCAGACTGTGGACACACTTGCACACATGAGCAGGTATATGGCACATGTCTTGGGAGAAACTTCTTAAAGTAAAGGGACAGCTCTTAAGATCCAGTTTTTTGTTTGGTTTTTTTTTTTTTTTTTCTGGAAGCCAAACTGAGTAGCTAAACTGCTGCTTTTTTAATGTAACCTGCATTAAGAATGTTTTGAATGTACAGCCCAAGTTGTATGTTTATTATTTCTTGAAATCAAAACATGTTCTCTAGATTTTTGGAGCATGGTAGCTATTGGAAATTGATTTGAAAAAGGAAAGAGCTACATGGAGTTGTGCTTCTATCTCTGGGAAGGCATCACAGATATAATGAAGGCAGGAAACAGTGTAATTTAATGGAGACTGTATGCGGTGATTCTGGTTAATAAATTTCCAATGCAATGGGATTTTCACATGGAGCCATGCTGTTTGTTTCTCTATTATGTAAGAAGGCAACGGCAGATCCATCTTCTTCCACATTTTTAGCATATTACGTAGTGTCTTCACAATGGTTGAGCCAAAGCAAGTAAGAGCCAGCAGAAGAGAGCTTCACCATTACACCTCCCCGTGCAAGCATTGTTAGGGCACCAAGTCTGAACAAGAAAAAGTAACCTTTTACTGTGGTTCTTAGAAATGGTGTTAGATGTGAACAGAAAAGTAAAAATCCTAACTGACAGGGTTTGTCTACTCAGTACTCTGCTGAAAGGCACAACCCTACTGGACTGAGGACTACGGCATGCCACTCATTTCAAGGCAATGATATGGCATGGCAAGTTCCATTGGAAGAGCTGTTCTTTTATTCATGAGCTCCCGCGTGTGAATAGCACGTATGGTACGCGAGACCATACTTGTTATTTTCCCTCACAAGCATGCCCAGTGTTCCGGGGGTCTCTGAGCACCAAGAGCTGAGGAGGTCAGGCACCACTTGCACTTGCAAATTGGAGCCCCAGAGCCCTTGCAGAGGGGCAGGGACAGCCAGGGTGTCCAACACCCGAGCAGGAAGTGTGCTCCTGTTCTGCCCGTGGGCAAGCAGACGGCCTCCGCCTGCCTCCTCGTGTGCTGGAGGCTGGCACAGGTCCGTGTCCTCAGCCTGTGCTGTGTGGAATATGTTTCTCACACCTCAAAGATGCCAAAGCTTGGTGCCATGCACGATGTCCACTTCCTCCGCTGGAAAATAGCAGCGAGAGTGGGAGCCAGCGCCAGGGTAAAGTCAGCGAAGTGATACTTTCCTACTTCCCCTCTGATGCAGGGAAGAAGGGGGAGGTCCCAGCGCAGGCAGAAACCGGGACTATTGCGATAGGTGCTTCCGTAGACACGGCATATAGTGACGACCAGCAAAAAAAAATCCTTCCCCTGAGATAATTTTCCTCCTAATTAAGCGTATAATAATAATAATAATAATTGATAGCGTTGGACTTGGATGGTTTTGGTTCTCCTTCTACGAGCCAGAGAAGATACATTCCAGGAAACACTTGGACGGAAATAATAAAGTGTCGGTGCCTTATCGGCACAACCTCTCCACTCCCTCTCATGCCCGACGAGCCCGCCGGCACCACGGCCCTGCCCGCTCT
>VZRH01001001.1:2838872-2862602 GCA_013397555.1 Urocynchramus pylzowi | reverse complement strand
GGCAGCCCGCGCGGGTGTCCCGGCGCGGGGCGGCCGGCGGGGGCAGTGCGAGCCGGGGGAAGCGCTGCGCGCCCGAGGGAGGCTCCTGCAGCCGCTGCTACTTCAGCTTTGGAGTCTGACGTTAAAATATGAAATTAAATACGATTTTTTAAAAAGAGTTTCTGTATATGTATATGCACACTCATATAATATATGTATATGTATATGTATATGTATATACACACTCATATAATATATGTCTGCATATAGAGTTATGTGTAGTATATGTATATATACGTGTGTATACACATATACATAAACACATATACAAGCATTTATGCATATATGTATCTAGATATATATTTATATATACATATATATGTATATATACACACACATATTTATATATACAGACATATATATACACATACATATATATATATACACACACATATAGATATATGTATACACACACACACACACACACACATATATATACATATACACACACATATATACATATATTTATATATGTATATATACACATACACACACACTTGGCCACAGCCTCGGTGGTGGAGCCTCCGGCAGGAGCAACAGGCACTTCCAGCATTGTCGCCCCCGGATCATGACTTTGTCATTCATCATTTAGGTTATTTTTTGTGCAGGTTTGTTCTCCTTTTTTTCCGGTTCCAAGCCCTTCAGAGGCTGCATGTCAGCCCGTCAGAGTGCTTTTTCCAACGCGGAACTCAGTGTAGTTCCACGTGCCCTGGGGTATGGAATGTCCACAGGTGTCCCGCCTGCTGAGGTGTCCCTGGCCAACCCGGGAGGATGGTGGGAAGGCAATCCCCACTTGCCCCCAGTTCTGGGGGAATAGTCCCTGCTGGCTGTACCCTAAACTGTGGCAGGGCTTAAGCTAGAAGTTAAGAAGAAGGAGCATGCAGGATTTTCAGACTGACCTCGTGCTTTTGTTTCATTTGGCGGGACACATGGAGCAGTTGTACGTGTTGAGGTGTTTAATTTGCTGGGGCATGGTTCTGTTGTTTGGCTTTTGTGGGTTTTTTGACAGAGTAGTATCATTATATTTAATGTATTTGAAGGTGTGGGAAGTATAAATCCAATTCATTTTTAAATAGTAGTGTTTGTCAGACCATGCTAGCCAAATTCTAACACAGGTAAATGTAGTTGTTCCCAGTTGATCTGAAAAATTATTCTAAACTTTCAGTCCAGATACATCATGTGATGATACAGACTGGTTGAAGGATAAACACTCAAGAAAGGGATAACAAATCATGGTGGGCCTTCAGTGTAATATGAAATAGAAGGTGAAATATAGCAGGATATTTTATTATATGCCCACATAAAATGATCTGGTATCACACATGTGAGCTTGGTAAAAACAGAAATATGACAGTTCGAGAGTTACAGAGGGAAGCCTGCTGTGTGGGGAATTTCTAGGAAATGCAAGTATGTACGCTGTTTTTTTTTTTTTGAGTGTTACCACAATAAAATTGTAAATGCAAAACATACCGCAGTTTCTAGAACTGTTCATTAAGAAGTGGTACTGCCAGGTTCAGATGTCTTTTGAAGTAAACACTCATTTCTATCCTTCATTAAGGTACAAATTAGTGAAAATATGTGCATGTTTGAAGGCACATTTGACCTGTAATGTTGTCATGGTAAAATGCTGCCCTTGGAAACCCACATCTTTGCATACAAATTGTGTAATCCTGCTTATGTGCTTATTTACAAGCATTTTTGAACATACAATAAGTGCTCTTGTAGATTTTGTGGATGCAGTGATGATTTTGATAAAAACTTGGCTCCAGCTGCGTCAGTTACAAGGATGAATTAGTAGTGGCTATTCTGCACTGTGAGAAAGAAAAAAGAAAAGTAAAAATGATCACAATTTTTCAAGAAGAGTAATTGCTGACAGAAAAAAATAATAGAACCAGTTTTTATGATAAAGCAATAGAGAAAACTGAATTTCTTGGTTAGAAATGTTCCTGTTTCAGGTACAACCTTTCTCTTTCCTGAAAAGACTTGTTTTGCAGAGAACTTCCCTCAGTCCTTTGGTGAACCTGTGTTCCCTGCTTCTTAAAACAGCTTGTTAGAGCATGTGCTGATCTGGAATGGAACAGAAGATTTTTTTTTTTTTAAACTGTTCTGGCTCTTAAGAAATACCTACAGAATCTACTTGCCACAAGTATATCCTAATCCCTTCCCACACTTCTCCATAAAGGAAAGTATAAGCTTCTGGGGTTATTGGTTTCTATTTTAGGTGAAGCGACAGGGTGATGTATTGTATTTCAGCTCTGGAGCTGAGCATTATTTTAAGATTTTTATTTTATTGAGGAGGTTCCTTTCTTTGCTTCCTTGTTAAACCCTCATGAATTTTTGGTGGTTGCCCTTGCAATTTGACATTCTTACATTCACTTTCTATATTCTGGCCTTTAAACTATATTGCTTTCTGTTGGACTCCATTCTGTGAATGAGTTGTTTTTCTAAAGGTGTCATTATCTGAAGGAGCCTTGCCTTGTTTATTGAAGAAAGTGGAAAAAGAATAATGACTAGTGCTAGAAACTGGAATAAAAAAGGAGATTCATATGCAGACAATTGAATGCTACCTTGATGAACCAGGGGTGTTTTTCATGCCTCTGCATATTTCCTGTCTGATGAGAAGCCAGTCATTTAAAATAGATTTTCAAAAGCAATCATTCATTTTCATATTCCCTTTTTTGAGGTCTCTGTCTTGAGAACCTCAATCTGATTTGCAGGAATGCAGAGCTTTTGCAAAAACAGGTGAAACCAATGTGTCACCTATATTTTAAACAGTCTCTGAAAAAAAAAATATTATATGACTCTGAGTAGTCAAATTTATTGGAGATACTTGATATGAATCCTTCCATACCTCAATTCCCTGTTGTATAAAGTGGAAGTAATAAAAATACAGCGTTTGCAAAATGGGCTGCTGTGAAGTAAATTCATTCTTGTTTGCAAAGAATTCAGATGGACACTTAGGTAATCTGGTCATGTTAGACAAACCCATAAGAAGACTATGAGTGAATTCAAAAAATAACATGAAAGAAACAAGCTACAGAGCTAGTTTGAGCTGTGAAGACTTTACCAAGTATTGAACAACTGCTTAGCCAGCAAGGACTTCCTGTGTGCTGAACAAGGTGGGAGTCTTACAGGAAAACAGCAAGCCATAGCATAACCCAAAATTCTGTCTCACTTCAAAACAGAAAGGGGCTAAAATCAATAAGAAGGCAACGTATCGGTGACATAATTAGGTGCTATTTCAAAATACTTTAATCTTTTTAAAAAACTTTCTGCAACTTTTCTTTTGTTTTTGCATTTTAGCATGTGATGAAAGCATGTAATTTTTTACTTGAGTTAAAACTAAACATTCTTCTCTCAATGACCACTATATCATGTCGAAATAAAAGGTGTAAAAAGGGCTGTGAAGTTTTTGATCTATTGCACAATCTTGTATGTAGGATGATCAATAAACCCTCTTATTTGTTTTGCAGAATTCATTTAAAGTCTGTAAAGCAGGACTAGTCTCTTATGTTAGCAGAAGTAACTGTATGTAAAGTACTTGTTAATTTTTGAACTGTTCTTATTTTGTGACTTTTGTGGTAACTAAGAGAGGTAGACTATTTTCTGGATTCCCATTATTCTTAGGATGCTTGCTCAAAAATTACCACTCTTTAATGCAGACAGTTATGTCTCTGTTTATACAGGTTCATTTTTAATAGCTGCTGGGCTCTTCATCTGCAGACTGCCTCTGACCTTACCTGCAGGTTCTTAGAATCGTTTCTGTTGGACTTGATAGCCACAGCAACCAAGCGTCATGAGCAATGTTAGCTAATCCTGCCTCCTTCTCTGGGGCATTACAACACACGCTCCCAAACAGATCCTTGCAACATTTTATTGCTTAACCATTTTTCTCTCTTTCTATAAGGAAAATGAAGAGATTTTCTGCTTGGCTAGTTCAGTCCAAGCAGCAAGCTCTGGGGAATTGTGCTGTGGTAGAACATTGATGGAAGGGAACGAGGGTCTACATATCACTTACTGAAGTGCAAAGCCCTTCAATTTATTTACAGTGCAGGTGGTGTAGGTTCACTCTTAAGACTGACAGATGAGCCCTGCAAGTCTTGCCATGTCACTTAGAGCATCATCACCCCCAGCATGAGGATGGCCTAACAGCCATCAAAAGAGACCAGGTGCCCTCTCAGCTGCTCAGGTTGGTGTCTGGCATTTTAGCTCAAAGCCACTACATTGGCAGAGCGCAGGGCAGTGGCTTTGCCCTGGGGTAAAGGGGTGTGGGCATGTGTTCCTGTTTGCCAGATTCTCTCATCAGGAGGAATACATGCATGTGGTAACACTTTACACCAGCACAGCAATATTTACCAAAGTGTATTGCTGAAAGTGTCAAAAGACTGGCCTGTGCACTAGAACACCTCCAGTCTGGGAACATTTTCACTTCTGCTGGCTTTGCTGTGGTGGCAGCAGCCTCTATAAGAAAGACAGAGCAGACAAGTCATGATTTACACTCCAGCAGCAAGGTTTGCCAGAGCACCTACTTAATGAGAGGCCCTGAGTGCCCCAAAATGAAGGCAGCATGATGCAGAATGTTCAAGCTAAGATTTCTGGGATCTTAGAGCACTGGGCTTAAAGCGTGCTAGCATTCATTGTCTGGTATATTCTTGGCTGTGTTAAACTTACCTAAATGAATAGATTCTTTCTTTCTGCCAGGAAAGAGCTTTTGTCTGAAGACCATAGAAAATGTGCACACTCTTCTGAAGATGGTCCTCTTAAATGTGCAATAACAAAAAATGCATTCCTTCCCCTAAATATTTTGAGAGAAGAATGCACTTTCCAGATTCCTTCATTTTCCTGGATTGCTCCTTCTCTTTCACCATCTGCTCAACTGTGACCTTCTTTCTGGCTTGGAAGTGCTGCAAGATCTTTCCTTCAGACCTCATCTGCCTCATTTCTAACTGCTTGCTGAAGTGGTTCGTGCAATTCTTGGCAAGAGATCACTCACTGACCATGTGACTTGACAGATTTGTGACACCCGTCTCTTGCTATTTCATCATGTGTTGCAAACTTTTTCATGTAAGAATGGAATCCCTGTTGGGAAGTAGGGACTACATTAATGAGTACTGTTTTGCAACTAATCCAAGTTTGATGATTGATGAGCATATGTATTTTAGTTTCACTTGTCCTTACATATCTGTAATTATTTTCTGTCACACTCCCACCTTTTGCTTTTTGTGTGCATACCAAGAAACAGATCCAGCTGGTCTAGCAGTTAGCTGCTGCTAAAAGAGGCACAGATGCTGCCTTTCCTCTGCCCTGGCTGTACTGCACATTCCTACTGCTTCCCTCTTATGTCTCTCAGTCTTTGATTGTCAAGTAATACGTAACAAAAATCCCAATTGATTTCATGTTACTTGGATCTAAAATTAATCTCTGTTATTATCTCATAAGAAATTCTCTGTGAAGAAATGAGGAATTGGAGACAATTTTTTTACATGTTTTGAGCTCCCTGACATAGGCAATATAGATCCACTCTTTTTATTCATCACAGAATGGCAAAGGCTGGAAGGCCCCTCTGAGGGTTATCTAGTCCACCTCCTGGCTCAAAGGAAGGTCAGCTTGAGTCAGGTTTTGAATATCTTTGAGGATAAAAACACCACAGTCTCTTTGAACTACCCATGCCAGTGTTTGAACACTCTCGCAGTAAGAAAAAGGTTTTTTTCTTAGTGTCTTAAAAACGAGAGTTCTCTGCAGGTTAGACTACTGTAAATTAATCTGAGTTTTCCTTCAAAATGGTCTGGTAGCTGTAGTGCAAACCAACGAGATCCATTTGTTGAGTTGAGGGGAGGTAATGCAAGTAACAGCACTCACCTTCATCCAGTACTGTGGCTAATGACTCCTCATCCTAGATCCAGAGGCTGTCTCTGAATAAGGACTTGGAAAGCATCCATGAAATTTAGAAATCCAATTTAAGTAAAGCTTTCCAAATCCTTTTGTTGCTAGATCCAGAATAGAAATAATTTATGTATTTAGTTACTGTGACTTCTATCTTTTATCATAATATGTTGGATATTTTTATTTGTTTGTTTGCAGAGTATATTTTGCTGTGAGAATAATTAAATTTTTTTTGCTAAATGGAGTTTTAATGTTTATGTAGCAAGCTTTATAGCCATGGTTTCCCCAGTCTGTATTTTGATGGCACTATGATAGTGCAGGCTGTATCTGTACCACTTAACAAATCCTATAGTGTTCTGTGGCTGAAAACAGACTGAGACATGCCCAACCTGTTGTGCTGCATTCATTTGGGTGACCTGCCCCAGAAGTTATTTGACACATCAGTAAAGAAGGAATACTGAAAGCAACTGGATCCAGTGTTTGTGATGTCTCTGCATGCTCAGTTTCTCTGAGCAAAATGTATTTCTACAAAAAAAAAAAAAGAATCACTGAGTAGAATAATAATTGTATGGTATGAATGCATAAGTTAGATTTCTTTAAGAGAAGGAAGTAGTTAATCCCTTCCAATAGGCAGTACAGAGAGACATCATGGATGAGGTAAGTTTTCTGCTCGGTATGAAGTTGTTGTTAGGGAGAGAGGTCAGCCATCAACACAACAAAAAGGACCTGTATGACAAAGGAGGTAGTGTGACTGTGTCCAGCTGAAATATTGACATACTTGAGCATGTTATGAAGTACATGAGTATATGAGATAAGAATGGGGTGGGATTGGGAACTGTCATTAAAATGCTGTAAAACCAGAAGTTGTTGTGGTTAGAGATTCTTTTTCTATGCCGGTTTCTGTTGCTTTTCTTGTCAAGTTGTCTCTAAGAGGGAGAGTTTGAGTTTGAGTTTAGGTAGAGTTTGAGTGCTCCTGTTTTAGGTTGAGCTTTGCAGAGAATTTGTTAGGAGATCTCCAAGAGCATGGTGGTATCCACAGCCCTCAATTGGAGCCTCTGGGGGTCCTTTATACCCAGAGTTAAAGGTTATGCCTCGTATTCATCTGCAAGTCCTTAGCAAAATTGCCTCCATAGCCAGGAATGGGCCTGGATTGCAATGTTAACTGTCTCAGAATATTTTATATTTTTAACAAAAAATATTATACCAAGGTAGTCTTAACTGCCAAACTGGGATGTGTTAAGTTTGCATTGTACATTGTTTCCTTTTATGCACTGCTTGTCTTTAACAGACTTGGCATGACTGCTTCCCAGGCAGTAAATACATTCTGGCATAATTAAAGCACTTCCACATCCTTTGCAGGCAAAACCTCAGAGATGGTATCTCTGGAGGGAGATGTTGGAACTGCCCCAGAAGTTGCCAACTGCTGTTTATCTGTTAACCAGTACTTGAGCTGCTGTCTTTTTGAATCATCATCCCAGACCACATCTGTATTTACAGTGACCCCCTCTGATCCATAGGTCATTACTTGGGCAATTGTAAAAACTGATCTATAAAAAAAATGCTGTTTTTTTAAATCTTATTTTTTAGTGCATTAGATATGTTCAGCCAGAAAAAGAAAAAAAAGGAGCCAGAGAAAGCAACTTGAAGACTTGGGTTTTATCAATGTAAAAATCCATGTAAGACAGTATAACTTAGTTAATTCTTAACAAGGTAGATTTCTCTCAGCAAGATAGCTATATGGGATGCACTTCTGAGGATATACCCAATTAGTTCTGCTGCTGCAGCCAATGTTTATGGACATAAATTCATGGATCTTGATCCTGTTGCTGCCACTGTGTAAGCAGATTGTTTATCACTTTTTGTTTGGACAGGCACGGACGCCTGCTTGTGTAATTAAAGTTGTAGCATCTGCACAATAGTTACATACTTAAAATTACTGTGCCTTGGCATCACCTTCCTCTATTGATCTTTAAACCAGCATGAAATGAAATTGAAAAGCCATACAAGCCATTCAGGCAAAAATTCCATTAAGGGTAGTAAAGGGTACAGGGTACCATGAGGCTTCTAGTGCAAGGACAGAACTACAACACTTTTCCTATTTCACAGGAAAGTTCTAAGAGTCATCTTAACATTACATGATGGAGAAAGACATAAATCTATACGGATAAAGTGAATTTATGCATAAGCAATTAGCTTCTGCAGAAGAAGAGACGTAGGTTGTAAACTCTTTGAAAAGCTCTTCTCCTGTGTCATCAAGTAATTTAAATCACAGACTGTTCTTTGGGGAATATTAGAGCTGCAAAAACTAGCCTGGTCATAACTTTATGTAAGCAATTAATTAACTCATGACTGTTTGGAAAATAAAGGCACAGTTTGCATTAACAAGGTTGAACTGGATGATTTCCTCTTGGATTAGGTCCATCTAAGTTACATCACATCACTTTACACCTGTTCTTGTACCATGCTGTGTACACCTAAGAATTGCAGCAGAAAGTTTAATTCCTTGGTTACAGTGTGGGGTAAATGCCCTCTCAAGGTTAAAGGGATTGGTGAGGACTATTTAAGGGTGGTAAAGATCAGGCTCTGAGTGGACAAATGAATCTGTGTTCAGCACTTCTGAGAGGGAATTCTTCTCTTCCCTTTTGTTTACTTTGAGTTTCAAAGGCTTGTCGATACCTTGTAGTAAACACCCGTTTTAGTCTATAGGTATAGTGACAGCTTTATAGGAAAGAATCAAGTAGCTTACTGTCAGCAATTTGTAGGGGGAGGAGAAGTGTGCTAAAGGTTTTATTCTGATTCTTGTTATTCTTTATTTTAGTTACTGTTAATAAACTTTTCTTTATACCCTTTAAAGTTTTGAGCCTGCTTTGCCTTTCTCCTAATCCTATCTCACAGCAGGAAATGAGTAAATAATTCTAGAAGGTACATTTGGCCAGCACTGAAGCCACCACACCGGTACCTTCTTCACAGGTGCAACCAATTGCTATATAAGAAGCAGGGCAGAGCTAAGGAGGGAGCAGAACTGAGCAGGGGTGGGCAGGTTTGGACCTCTGGGTGATGTGACTGTGTGCTTTAGGAGGTACAGCTCTATGATTCAATTACTGAATTTTCCCCTTGTTCTGTTAGGTTGCAGAAGTGTAGTTCTGTCAGGGACTTGCATCAGGAGATAAATGTCATGGTAATTTAGCTACCATGTCTGGGAAGAATCTTCAAGGCAGGATGGTGGGATAGTTACAATTAAAACCTTAGCAGGCTTTGTATTTGTTCTTCATTTCTTTGTATGACCCTGTGCTCACCAAGGTTGGTGGGACAGTTCACCTATTTAAATAGTGTTTTCATTGGCATGGCTTGCATTTATTTTTGTCATGTTGATGCTCTCTTTTTTTTTTTTTTGCCCTGGCTGGTGGAAGCCCTCAGGTGCAGGAAGCAAATAGACAGGAATTTAAAGAAGCTTCTGACAGTCCAGCAGTTTCATGGTCAGTTTGGACAGTCATAAAAACAGGATTGGAGAGAATGGACAGGCAAAACCAGACAGGAGTCTGGTAATGAGCAGAAAGCAGTGTCTAGCTTCAAGCCTTACTGAGCTGTTTGTTTCTTAGTTACTTCAGGAGAGAAAGGAGCAGAGTGTGAGATGGTGATACTGATAACAGCACTTGTGATTTAGGGTGTCAGGGGGTCTGAAGGCTGCCTGTATATGAAAACTGTTGACACAAAGTCTGGGAATCCTGCAGAGCTTCAGGCATGTCCTGCCTTACACGGAGCCAGAGAGCAGCCCTAAAAGTGGAGCTATTTATGGGAGGTTGTCTGTTTTCTCTTGTGACTTTTGGATGTTGTTTCTTGTTCACCCAGGCCCTGAGGCCTATCAGTTTGCACTTAGTATGACTTTCCCAGATTTTCAAATCTGCCATTTCCCCAGGGGAATGTCTGTTCCTAGCACGTAGCCCTCCTTTTATCATACTGAAGATTACCTCACTCACTGAGTGTTGGTAGCTTCTGGTAGATGACCAGCAGCCTAAATATTGCCAGCTACCAGACCCCTCCTCTCTGCCCTCAGATGGAGACATAGTGGTGCACTTGGTCCTGCCCTAATGATGCCACATGCCTTCAGTTTCTTCAGCACAGCCCTGGCCGTGATCCTGAAATACCCTGCCAAGGAGAGAGCAATGGAGGAGGTTTGCCTTCCTTGCAATCTGAGTCAGGTGGCACTGGGAATGACAGAAGTGCTTGCAGGAGGGGTGGTGGTGTGGCATGTGACTCTTCCATGTATCCTGTCCTCGTGCGTCTAATTGTCACAGACAATGCCTAAGTGTATGTGCCAAAGCTGTCAAGATCACGTGGTGTTTTTGCATATACTCACCAACTCAGCCAAATACTGTATTGCTGGGAAATTTTCTCAAGAAAATCTAAATAATATCCATGAGTGACAGTTTAAATAGAGACACAGCACTGTGTTTAACCTCATAGTTACTAACTGATACAGGTTCTATAAAACACAGCATTCTTGCATTTTTTAAAATAGGAATTTAGTTTGCCATCTTTGGTGAAAAACTTGATTCTATATGCTTCTGGTCTCAAACCAAGTCTCACCCTTGCTTTATTTTTTGAGTCATTCAGAACTGCAATACATTTATACTTTGCTTAATGCACGTGTGCCATGGCTAGTGACTGCTAGTTCAGCTGTTCTTAAGTTCTCATACTGCTGTTTCAGGTCAGAGAGAACAAAGGTCTGGTATTTTAAGGGATTTGGTGCTTCTAGAGAAAAACATTTTGCATTCCATGCATGCTCAGTCTCTAAAGATAAGTAGGGAGGAATACTGGAAAACCCTGGTATCTCAATGGAAATGATAGTCAGAATGTAACTTTACCTTGCATGGTGGTAGTTTGCATTCATCAACATACCATTGTTTTTGTTTTCTACTTGTTATAAAACCTTTTGCACTTCTTTTCTGTACTCATATGAACATTTGATGACTGCTGCTGTGAAGATTTTATCATTGGAACAATTGTTTCCTGAGCACTTCATTTCTTCAGGTAGTCTTATCAATGATTATAGCTTTGGGGGCTTTAAAACTGAAGTTACTTTAACATACAGTAATGCTACTTGATAGTTTCCTCTGGGAACCCAACCACTGTGTTAGCTAAAACACAGTGGCTGTATGAAGAATGCTGTTCTCATGGCTCAAACACTTGTAATGCTGTCCCACCCAAACGAACCTCAGCATGAGGGTGACTTTTAATCCATGAATGAGATAAGCAATGGAACTATTTGTTACTCTCCCTCATACGTGAAGGTATTTCTTTCAACCAAGTTAGTATTTAACTGTCTTTATTTTGCTGCTAACAAAAATAAAATAATACAATTCTAAAAGAGACAGGTGTTTTAGTCTGTTGTGCACAAGAAAGGCGTCACTGATTAGCTCTGAGCAGCTGGTATAGAATTCTGTTGATGAAATCAAATTAAATACAGGGTATGAAAGGATACCTTTTTCTAAGTGAAGGAGAACACTGGCTGACATTAGCTGAAAAACGTTAATGGCAATTTCACTAAGATGAAATCTCAGTGCTTCAGTTCTTTCTGGCTGCACTGTATTTTTTCGCAAGAAACCATCCCAGGAATTCATCCCAGCATGGTAGCAGGACTGTTTTTAAAAAGTATCAATTTCATCACGCATGTGCATGGGTCATAAAATTCCAAAGTATCCCAAGTTATCCCATCATGCTAATGCAGGATTTTTTTATTTGATGAGAATCTTTGGATAATTTCTTCCATGATGCTTTTTCACCTCATTTCCATACTGCTGCTGCTAGCATTTTGTACCAGATGCTCTTCTGTCATTAAAGCAACTGCTTCCTGATTATTCTGTGCATGAAAACTTGTCTACTATGTGTATCAGGTGACCCAATAAAATCTATTCCAAATCTTGCTCCTTTTCTATCATGAGACCATCCCAATTAAAAATACCTTGCTATGCTCTGTGCCTCCAATACTCCATTATTGTTTTAGCTTGAATACAGTTCTGTCCTTACATGTGCCTGATGTGGTTGATGAAGATGGGTGACATAGATTCAGTGCTATCTTACTTATTTGATATCTCCACATCTTGGGGAGTCTGGCTGCAGGTATTTTTCTACAGAAAACCTTTAAAAGTAGGGTCTGATAATACTCCCTTGAGTGGCTGGGCCCATTGCTTACATGTACCTAAGCAGAGAGAGAGAAGGCCTGTGCCAGATGAAAGGAATAATAGGTATCTGCCTTCTCTGCCTAATTAGAGGGAAACCAGTACATGATAGCTAAGATAAATATGAGCTTCTTGTTATCAGCTGATAATACTGCTGTTTCTCTCCCCTTGTATACAGCAGCAACCAGATGGATTGAGGCAAAGGCCCTTCCCCCTGTTTGCAAAGGAACTTTGCTCAGTCCTGGACAATCCAGGTGTTTGAGAGATCTGAGTTGATATCTGAAGCTTCAGGTGGAATTTTGCTGCCTCAGGAACTTACATGTGTCTCATCAGTCCTATATGTAATACCTTCTTGGGTGTCTAAATAGGATTAAATACCAATGTGTATGTTACTAAATCCTTTTCCTGTGTCTGAAAACAATATGCTCAGATGAGCAGTTTGAGGTCACCACCAGTGTTTCTTGGATCCATACACACATCTGCTTTGGGCCCTCATTCTCATCATACCTCTGTGGTGCAGTTTATATTGGAGTAGATATATATAGAGGTGGCCAGCAGGGGCAATGTGTGTTTACTTTCCCTGTCTTGGCATCACTCTCCCACTGCTCCCCTCAGTGCTAGAGCAACCTGCTTTGGAGTCAGCTGAACAGCAGTGCTGACCTAGGAGATGCAGACCTAGTAGAAACATGGAAGTGAAAAGGGAAAGTCTGCCCTCTGGCCCAGCCTTATCACAGAACTTCCTAGTTAGGTGCCCACTTGGCCCTACAAGATGTCCTGTCTTTGGCTCTACAAATCCAAAGTAATTGAGCTGTTCAGGAAAAAAAGATCATAAAGATGTGAAAGGAAAATATAATATGAAGATAAATCCTGCACAGTCAATGCAGCTGGGGCTATGAACTTAATTTCCAGGGAAGATTAAATGAATCAGAAAGCAGACCCTTTTGAGCATGCATTGCAAGATAAATTCTTTGACAGAATTCTTCCCCTAGAGGCCCCTGGCAATCTGCAGAACTTCCCAGACTAAACCTAAGAGCCTTCCTGTAAATAAAGAAGGGACAGGCTCTGGAGGCAATCTGGATCTCCGTGAAAAGCCTCTTTGTTCCAGTCTGCGAGGGCTGGAAAATTCTTAGGCAGCAGAACTATGGATGCCGACGGGAACAACTCCTCCTGCTGGTTTGGCTCTCTGGTGGGAGTGGCTGGCTCTGCTGGTGGATCTGAGACCCCATCCCCGCAGCCGAGGGAGACTGGCAAACTTGATGGGGCATCTGGCAAATGTAAAACCTTATGTAGTGTTTGGGGCTTGCTCTCCCTGACTGCTTTCTGCCTCTCCTGGTGTGGGAAGGTGGATAGTTTCCAGCTGAAACAGTTGATGGAAAATTCCTGCTAAGGAAGAAAAACTGGAGGCTTAACTCTGGTATAGACTGTAGTGATGGGCTGGGGCCAAACCTAAGAAGATTAGGGCATGGGCTGGTGGCATCCCACTGTGCCTGTTGTCTGTGAGAGATGCTGGGGTGCTTCTGCTGCTGTCAGGATGGGAGATGGTGAGTCAGGGATGTGCACTGCTTTCTCTATTTGTTCCTTTCCCTCTGCAGCAGGTGAAGCTCATGAAAATGTTATAGCTCAGCAACCAAACTGCCCGTGGTTACTGTTTGGAGAGGATGCCCTGTGAGGAGAGTGCATAGAGCATCTGAATTACTTCACCACCCATGGAAATACTCTACAAATAAAGTTGTATTGTTTAGTTATAAATTTCATGCTGGAATGATTAATCTTGATTGTGTGTAGAAGAGAACACACAGAAATTAGTATTACATTAATGATTAATGACAGATTTGGCCAAATTTGAAAGTGTATCCTAAAGTTGAAAATCAATCCTTGGATTAACAGAATTTGTGACCAGTCCTAGGACTTGCAGACTTCTTCAGGCATTGTTGAAAAGGTTTTGTTTTCCTTCATTTTTCATATTTGAATTTGGTAACATTTCTTTCCTGTTGCTAGTGTTCTTGTTCCTCTGTTTATTGGCTACTATTCTGAAAAAAATCTAGGCTTTGGCTTTTGAGGTAGAAGGATGTGGAGCAGGGAAACAGAGGAAGGCCCTTTGGAAGATTTGTGGAATTTGATAATATTACTAGTGAGGCCAGCCGCCATTTTAAAAATTGCTATTCAAGTATTTATTTCTGACAGAAATTGAGGAGTCTGAGGAAACCCTTATCTGCTTTGGTTCTAAGTCTCAGGATGTTCTCCCTGTTGTGTTTCTCCCTCTCCTGAATACTTTATCTTCTGCAGGTGTCAGTGGAAGGTTTCATAACACGGTACTTGGTTCACTCTCTTGCCCTGAGTTTTTGGTGCTGCTTTGCACTTTGCATCTTTATAAATAAATCATCAGCTTTCACAAATGAAAGCTTTCACCTGTTGTTTGAGGTGGGCAGAATATTTTAATGGCATCTAAGTTAAGAATTGTGATTTTTAAATGTTTGGTTTGTATTTTTGACCTGCTGTAGTTCAAATTTATGTCCAAGGAAGTATAAAGAAAAAATAGGACAAAAAGGCTCACTGAGCTGCAGCTGTAACAGAGACCCACGTCCTTGGTGTTATTATTATTCATGACTTGTGGTGTAACTGTAGGATGGAGGAGTCACATTCTTTGGCAGCTCAGGTCTGGGAATTGCTGAAACATAGAACTGAAGTGGCCCAGAGCTTTTTCCTGATGAGAAATAACAAATGGAGGTATGTACTGGAGCACAGGGAAACAGCAAAATGTCAGGATGTGAAGAGGGTGTTTGTGTGCTCAGAACTTACTTGGTTTTCTACTGTACCAGCTGGACATCTCAAAGCTGCTCCTGCTTCCTGCAGATCTTGCCACAAAAACACTCCTGGAGGCCAGGCAGTCTCACTTGCAGCACATCTACCTCAATATTGGTCAGCCTGGTAGGCTGTAGGCATCTTGTACATCCCTCTCAGAGCCTGCTGTAATACTCTAACGATATTTTAAGAGTTCTCTCTGTTGTATTAAGAACATCTAATTGAGGCTGAACCTTTGGAAAATTTGCTGATCCTTTTTGGAAAAGATCCTTTTTGGCTCTTCTCTGAGCTCTTTGGGCTCAGCACTACACTGGGAGGCTTCCAGGGTTTTGCTTTACTCTCCTTTTGGGAGTGGGACCTCCAGGAGCAGTCATGCACCTAGTTCCAAAGAGCAAAGCTCTTTCTGTGGAAAAGTAAACTTTCATGGTTCCTGAGGAAATAAATGCTATTGAATAGTGCTAAGTGGGCTTTAGTGCCATGCCTATGACAGGGAGGACACACTTAAAAAAAAAAAAGGCTTGTTTAGGAACAAGTTAGTAAATGTAACAGGTGAAATAGGAGTAAAAGCATTTCTCCTGGCCTCTACCACCCACTTGGTTGAGGGCAGATTGAGAGGTCGAACTGGATGTATTGAGAGGGCAGAAATGCACTGAGGCGCAGGACACAGGGGTGCCTGGGACTGCAGGGTCCCTGGCTTACATGGGATGTCTATGTGCTCATTGAATCCCACCCTGAGACACCAAGGAACGTGTCTTGGGGAGTTAAGAACACACAAATGGTTTAAGCAAACAGCAGTGAAGGGAGGGGATGGGGGGTGAGCCTACAGGGCTTTTTCCCAGTAACTGTGCTCTTGTATTTAGTAACTTGAGCAAATCTGTGCTGTGAGCATTCGCATCCCAAGATGAAACACACTTGCTAAAACCAGTTTTGTATTGCACTCTGCTTCTTCGCATCCCCATCAGGACTTTTTCTGGTTTGATGCTGACACAATATTGCTAGATGGTGATTGCCACTTGAGGGATAGTACAGATGATTTTATATTTCATAACAAAGGTATCACAGGATTTGTTAAAATGAAGTCTCATTCCCAGCTAGCTTTCCCAGTCATACAATTTTGTTTGCTGTTGTCTTTTTTGTTTTCATGTTTGCGGTATCATATTCCAGACTAGATTTAAATTCTGAATTTGACAGAACTTAGAATT
Source organism: Urocynchramus pylzowi (assembly GCA_013397555.1). Classification (NCBI taxonomy): domain Eukaryota; kingdom Metazoa; phylum Chordata; class Aves; order Passeriformes; family Fringillidae; genus Urocynchramus; species Urocynchramus pylzowi. The sequence continues at coordinate 2,846,497 of VZRH01001001.1, read as the reverse complement.
TGTATTTTAAATATACAGTGGTCCTTTTAACAGAAGTTACACATTTGTCAGATCATATTCACAGAGTTTTAAAACATACCTTTGTTCTTGGTTCCAGATATAAGCTGTATGGTTGAGAGACTTTGCTCTGTGTTTATATTCTGTTGAGCTCAATGGCACCTGATCCTGACGGAGTGAGCTCCTTGTTACTTCTGTGCAGAAATAATACCTGTACCTGGTACAGGTCATCCTGTACCTGGTAAATGTTTTTAAGATGAGTCCATAAGTGCTTGAAGTGTAAGAGTTTGGATCTTGTGTTACAATTATATTCTGATGGCCCAGTATGGTGGAATCTCTTAAGAAGACTCTTGCTCACATGGTTGGAAATTTCCCTTGAAATGCTAGTAAGGCTTTATTTTCTGAAATGCAAAGTATACATACGAGCTCTCTCCCAGCAAGGACCAAACTCCAGCATTGCTCCCATTTCAAAGGTTTGGCCTCTGCAAGTAACCTCCAGTTAGATACATCAGTGATGTATTAAGGGGTTTTGTTGCTCCCTTATTTTCTTTGACAGTAACTCCAAAAAAGGGGCTTTTTCAGAGTAGGAAAATTGTTTCAATCCTCTTTTCATTCAGTTTTGTGGTCTCTTCATTTCAATGATTAGGGACTTGGCAGGGCTGGACTTCTTTTCTGGTTTGGACGATAGCTTTGGTTTGGAACATCCCAAAATAAATTACATCCAAAAGTTTCCTCTCTGTCTGCTGTGATTTCAAAGCCATTTTCATGGCTCAGTTCAGGGCTGCCTAATAGAAGAAAATGGAAGAATAATTACTGCCTGCAGAGCTTCTAGCACAGCAGTTATTTAAGTAGCTGCAAAATAATTTAAGGTACAGGCAAATTTCTTGTTCCCTGAAGAATTGTGTGCTTTGAGCCAAATAGTTTTCCTTGAACTAGGCACATAGTTCCTGTGGCAGTCAGGCAGCAGGCACAGCCCCAGTGTGCCAGCAGTACTAGCAAGGGCACCACTGGCATTCCTGCCTGTCTGAGGTGTGAAGCTCACCCCCATCAACACTGCCCTGTGTGCTGGGTGTTGTGGCTTCCCATCACTTCTGGAAATCTTATAATTTCAAACCCCCCACTGAATTAAAAAAAAAAAAAATAGAGTACTCTTCACTCTAGGAAACCCACAGCACTCACTAAGTTCAGACTGCAGCCTCAGCCCTGGCTGTGCAAAGCAGACAGAGGGCTGTCCTAATGGAGCAGCCCAGATTTCCTGCTCATGTAGGGGAAATTTCACAATAGACATTCCAGGACATGGCCAGCCAGATGGTGGCATGTGGAGAAGGGAGGGTGGTGAAGCAGCTGATCTCTGTCCTGTGCCTCACTGGGGGCAGTCCTACTACTGTCCAGTCAAGGAGGGATTTGGGAGGGGAATGAGCGTCTTCATCAAGATGATTTAAACCATTAACTGAAACAGCTTTGACTGAATCATGTGCTAAGTGATCTCATTCAGGCTGACTTCTTGCAAAGTGAATGTGAAAATGCAAGGTGACCAAGAGAGGGGTCTCCACACCTAGGCAGTGTGGAGATATACAAGTGGGCTTTGTCAGATGCCACAGCTTGCAGAACATCTTCTGTTTTACAGGTGTAGCCACAGAACACCAGGTGCCAAGAAACAAACTCATAACTAAAGTCTTTGGTGGGTATAAAACTTCATTTGCATAAGCATAATTGATCTTGTTGACTAAAAAGTCTATTAATTTGTTCAGAATTAATTTAATTTCTATATACACCTGTAAATCTGACCTGTTCAGATCTAGTGTTATCACAGCGACTTTATTTATCGTAGTTAAAAGCTAAAATCCTTGTCATTTCAGGGAAAGAAAAAGCCACTTAGTAAAAGCATCTAAGCTTTCAGCACATTAGCACCTGCATGTTATGGAAATAGGAGGATGGTGGTAGTCTTGCAAACCCATATAGAGTTAGTTAAGAGAGAAGCTTTCTAGAGGCTCTCAGGGCACACTGGCAGTGGCAAATATAGCAAAACCTGGCCAAGCCTTCTGGCCATAGGTTGTCCATCTGTGGTCAGAAAGCCAAATGTGCATGAATTCGCTCAGAGCAGTGAGAGCACTGCTACATGTCTTCTAGACTGCAGTAGTCTTGCAGCTGGAGGGATCAATGCTGAAGCATTTCAAGCCTGGCATCTGTCTCAGTCCCAGTAATCTGTGTCCATATGTGATGCAGGGAGGCAAAAGCCACAGGATGTCAAGTCTAAGCTATGGGGGAATTTACTTGGATGGAAGGTGTTTAGTGGGTGGGAAAATGGGACATCCATAGCACAGGTTTTTGCTGGTGCCTTAGGTGTCCCAGGGAATGCCATTATCACACTAAAGACCTTAATGAGTTGTGTTTTCCAGCAGAGAGACATGTTATTAACACTTAAGCAATTTTCTATGTAAAACCTAATTAGGGAGCATCTTAAGGGGTCAAGTACAAAACATCCACATGGATAATTTAGCAGGAAACAGCAAAGAAAAGGTGACATATCTAATTGATCTAAAGTGAGGGTAATAAATGTAAAAAGAAAATGATAATTTGTGAAAACTTTTGTTTCTTTTCCCCAGATTTGGTGTGTAGTCATTCCATATGGGGAGCACTCATGGGGTACTGAGGAGCTACTATTTAATTTTAATAAGAATAAATTATGTCTTCTCCCACTGCCTACCCTTAAAATAAAAGGACTTACAAAGAAACATCCTTTCCACTGATTATTTTTGCAGACTGGTGAGATCTTTTATTTTTAAAGTGTTTCCAAATTGTCCAATTATCATGTTATTTCACTCAATAGATAATGTGCTCGTGATTTTTCTTTCCTACTACAAAGAGTGAAACGAGATACTGAAATGAAGCAAGTTAACCAAGTTTCTATGTTGTGCTAACACAGGAATTCTGTTTCTTTGCCTAATCCCTAAGTGATAAATTTGATGAAAAACTGTACATATCCTATAATTGTGCAAGCATTAGGTATTTACGTGTCTAGCCACTGAACAAACCTATGCCAATAAATTGCACAGGCTATTCAAATGGCAATGGAACAGCACTGAAAAATAGCCATGAGTGAGAGAAATAAACAGAAAAAGACAATAAACAAACAGACATCAGCTTGTGTTAGGAGTGACTTTGACTAAGAACTTGCACCTGCCCTTGCAGGGGATTGCCTCATGGTATTGGTCAAAGGTTCCTGTCTCGCACAGGTATCTCAGTTGTTGATGGTTTTCTTTTTTCAATCCTGTGCTGCAGTTAAAAGAGTTATGATGGGGGGGGGGTAAATTGATCATTATAATTGTTCATTAATGCACTCTTATTTAATGTACTTTGAGAGGTTATATTTTCTCAGAATGATGATAAATTGTGGTAACTCCAATTAAGGACACTGCAGCTAAAGTGATGTAAGCATTTCTATTAATATGGAGCAGTTTTCTGGGGTTTTATAATAAAGCTATAAAAAATTGCTGAAACTTAAGGTACAAGTTTCCAGTATATTTTATGCACACAATATTCCCTTGAATCTGATCTAATCGATAGATATATCAAATCTAATAAGATATAAATAGAGTGGAAAGAATCTACTGAAGATACGGATTCCAGCTTGTAGAAATGGAAGTATACCAGGGGAATACACTGCCTTCTCTTTAGGTTAAAGCAGGTACACCTGTGGTGGAACATGTGGCAGGCGTTTTGCTCAAAGGGCATCTTGCACCCTGGGCTGGTGTCTTTATCAGGATTCCTGCTGCCCTCTGCCTCAGTCCATTCTCTGCACCTAGTAGCTCCTGATGCATGGCTAACTTGGTGTAGCAAAACAGTGTTGAATTTATTAAGCTATGGTTATATTCTTGGAGGAGCTCACAAGGAGCTTGCACACAAAGGCAGCTGACTTTGGAATAAAAATAAACAATTTAACATTAAAATCAGCTCCCATCCTAAAAAATCAGAGGTAGAAAATGCTGGCCCACCTTTAAAAATTGTGCTGACTTTGGATATTTTAGAGTGAGATGCATGAAACAAAGATAACTCCAAAGATTTTAAATTACAGAGAAAGAAAGGATGAAAAACCAGCTAACTATGTTATCCTAATGTACTGAACTTTTTCAAAGATACTGCCAAAGGAGTTGAAGATAAAATTCACTGAAGCTTTTAGAAAAACTTGGTCATTTCTCACTAGAGGAACATACAGAGAGACAATGGTTATTTAATGTTTTCTTTTAATATATTTTTCTCCTTGGATTAGAGATAATGAAAATTATCTGTAATTATCTCTAATATTAAGGTACTTGTACTAACTGGTTAGTGCACCAAAGTCAGCACCAAAGCACCAAGGAGCTGTTAACTTGAATTCTGATGCAAGTTCTGCAGGACAAAAAAAAAAGTCTGCTGAGTAACAGCTTGCCTGATCTGGTAACTGAGACTGACAACATGATGGGCTATGCAGAAGGGGGCAATAAAGATGCTCTATTTACAAGGCAATCCATTTGGTATCTCCTGTCTTCCTGAATATGGAATGGTTTCCTGAAATCATGACAAAACATTGATGAATGGGCACATGCATTATTATAGCAGTCAATCTCAAGGTAATGAGATACACAAAACTCCTATCATATAAGGTAATATAAGATTATATGTTGTAATCCTGTCAATTATGAGTGTATTCTAAAAACAGAAATACTAAGAACAAAGAAGAGAGAAGGAGACCAGGTGAGATGAGTTCAGAGCCTCACAACAGCATTGTCTTCAGGCACCCAAGGAATAAAGTTTTTATTTACTTTGGTCAAAGTTTAAGGGCCTCACATTTTCTCAGCCCCCTTTCTTTTCTGTATTCCCTTCATCTTTTTAAACATTATCTAAAAGTCCATTTTTTTAATGGACTTTTCCTTTATTTTCCTATTTTATTCTGCATATACAGAAAAGTTAGCTGTGCCACAGAATCCACATGATGTTAATGGTAGCAAGTATTTGTAGGTGAATGTAGGTTTTAGAAATACAACTTAGTGGAGACTTTGCTGTTTGACTTTAAAATTGTGCTAGTCACCACTTTCTAATTCTGCCAATCTGGAATAAAAAATTAGAGAGACCTAAATCATATACATGTACAGAATATTAAAGGTTAGGGTATTTTCATTTTTCCCCCGATGGAGATGTACCTAAAGACCCTATAAAATTATATATTATGTATAAATAATTGTATACATATAAATTATAGCTGTTGCATGGGAAGCCTATAGTCTAAACAACTAGCTCAGAAAACTCACACTTTGATCAAAAGTAGAGCGAGGATGGCTCTGGAGAGAGGCACGTTTGAAACACACCAGGAAGAAATTAACCTGCTTCCTTGAGGTAGTGTGCAGTCTCATTATTCTATTACCCTTCTGTTGCCACTTGGCTGTTCAAAGGAACATAATGATGATACTTCTGTCTAAAAGAGATAAAAAAAAAGGAAAAAAGATGAAATGCTGTAAGGTTAAAATAAAATATGACTCTTTTTTTGAGAAGTAATTTGTAGGTGCTTTCAGAGCAAGACTGTAAAAATTGGGACCTTGGATTTAGATACAGATTTGCAGTGGGATATACCAGCTGTCCCCTCCTGCTTATCAGTTTGACTGCAGCTTTTAGCAATCAAAGTTACTGTTACCTGATAGCGGTCTTGGGTAACCTCTGTGAAAGGAGTAACCCCCTCAGTGCATCCCACAAAAGAAAGGTTTTTTTTCACTTAGCATTTCCCTGCATTAGGCAAGGCAATGCAGTGCTTTGTGATCCCTATCCCTGTGCTGCTGCTAGATACCCAGCAGTGGGAAGTGACAGCCTCCATCTGTGCTGACTCTTGAGTGGGCACTGGGCTACACGGGGGTTTATGTCTCTTGAACTGTATGAAAAGCAGCTGGGTCTGGATTGTGGGTTTCCAGTGTTTGGGTGTTTGTTTGTTACTGGGCATTGAAAATCTAGCACGCAGAGGGAATGCATGGGATGGGGCAGAGAAGGCAGTCAAGAGCAGCAAGGAACGAGTGATGGTCCTCTAAGCACAAACATTATGTTTGCAGTACAGGTTTTTCAGTGTAATGTAAATAAACAGGCATAAACACAAACCTTTCCAACAAATCCAGCGTACTGCTCAGTGCTGCCTTACAGTCAGACACTGATAGGTATCATGTCCATGTTTTTACAGTGTTTGTCATTCATGAGCTGCAATTCTCAATAGATTCACAATTTCAGTCATCAAAATTTTTTGAAACATTATTATTATCCTTTTATAAGTAAGAACCATTAATGACTTCATGCAGTGGTTTGGATTAAGCAGATCAAGGATGAATTAACTAATTTGCACTGGATCACCAAGGAAAGCTATGGAATGATCCAAACTAGGCATCTTTGTTTTTAGGCTTCTTTGAAATGCAAAAATATAGCACACTATCTGCAAGGCCTTCCATCCTGCAATACAGAAGCAAAAGACCCAGTCCCTGTTCCACATGTACTGCACCAATCAAAGGTTGAGGAAAAAATGTTAAATGCAATTAGAATTATGATAATAATAATTTACAGGTATCAGGTTTTGTTTCTTTGAGGTATCTCTTTTTTTCCTTGGGGAAAGAATAAAGTAAGGGTAAATATCAAAGTTAGGTTAGGCTAACGTGCACATAGTCATTGTTTACTCTTGTTATCTGTAGTGCCTAGTAAACCCATGAGCTGTGTACTGGTAAGAAAAAAGACTTTTGAAGACAAATCTTCCTTGTTTCACATTGCTACCGATTTCTGTTCACCTGGAGATAGAGAATAAGCATGTTGCCAAGCCTGGGCTTCCTCCTTTCTGCTAGCTAATAAATTCTGCACCTTCTTTCCTGAAGATTGCTGGCCTTACTTATATAGGTGGTGAAGTACTCGGTGTTGGGAATGCATCTAACCTTGAAAACATTTTGGGCTGCATGGCCTGAGGCCTGGTAGGTAACAGCGAGGAATTACTCAGCTACAGTTTCTCTCTGATACTGCTGAAACTTCGGACTAATGCTTATCGAGACAAATACAGCCACGTGTTCTGCAGCCTCACAGTACAGGTGAGCACGGATTACTTGCCTGTGCAAACACGAGTAAGTTCATTTCCAGACTGCAAAGACGGCAATAAATTAATTAGTGTCAGCTAAATATTTTACTAGTATTTATGTCTGTTCATACATCAAAAATGATTGCTGACACCCAGCATCAGCACATTTTTATTGATCCGTAACTGTTCCTTTCTTGCCCAGCCGAAAACCACCCGGGAGTTGTCACTGCCAAGTGACCCCGTGAGATGAGGCACAGACACCTGGCCAAATTCGGGATAGTTGTTTCCGGCTGTTTGTAAATTTCCTAAGTGCTTCTCAAATTTTGTCACACTTCCTGACTTCGGTGTTCATGGGACGCCGCGGGGCGCTTCACCTCCGAAGTGCTGCGCGACTGCGCTTATTTGGGGAGGCAAAGGAGCAGAAGGAGCGGCGGGAGCGCACAGGTGCGGACGGGAAGGCCCCAGGGGAGGAGGGGAGCGGGACAACACCTCACCGCCACCTCGGGCGAGGTCCTGGGCGGAGCGGGGCCGCGCCGGCAGCCGGGGGCAGGGCGGGGGC